>CM076086.1:2700362-2952862 GCA_038088235.1 Zacco platypus | reverse complement strand
CACCCAGAGAGTAAATTTGATTTTACAATTCATAATTGTTTCTGCTTCCTTTAGCCCGAAAATGAGGGTGTCCTTCATAGTGTTCTCCTCCAGCGCAGAAGTAGTGTTGCCTCTCACCGGAGACAGGTGCGATTAGTGAGTCATACTCTAGTACACAGTAAAAACCCCAGAGTTAAATTAACTCTACTCAGATAACATTTGGTCCCTCTCTAAATAGTGTTAAAGTAACACTGAAGCAGAGTTAAAGTTAATGAGGTAGTTTCTCTTTTCTACAGTGATTCTGCTTGTTAACAGCAGGTGTTCATCATTAATGTTCAATCATTGCTTAATTATCTCATTAACTTTAACTCTGCTTCAGTGTTACTTTAACACTATTTAGAGAGGGACCAAATGTTATCTGAGTAGAGTTGATTTAACTCTGGGGTTTTGCTGTGTATTGTTAATATAAATCCTGCTGTACCACTGATCAAAAGCATAAAGATGATGTTTTTACTCGGCATTTAGGGCAGCTATTGATAATGGCCTGCAAAAGTTGAGCGAGGTCAGACCTGCTGGTGATACCTACATGCATGAGGGCTTTATAAAGGTAAATAGCTTGTTCTCAAAAGCACATCTTTTTCTATATTTATGTCAAGGTAATAACAAATAAAAACATTTTAGGCAATAGAACAAATGACGACCCAGGGCGCAAGAGCATCTAGCATCATCGTTGCACTGACTGATGGGAAGCTGGAGGTCTATCCGCATGATCTTGCTGTGAAAAAGGTAAAGCAGCAGAACACATATATGGAATTTATTGCATTTATTACATGAAAATTATTACATGTTTGAAATGAGATTAAAAAAAAAATCAATCCATCTTGTTTTGCAATGCATTTGTAATTGTACTACAAAATTATACATTTTGACATGTTTGGCGTTTATATAAATATTATGCACATTATTTTTTTAAATACTATATTTAATAATGAAGTATTTAATGAATTGCCGGTGTGCTTTCTCAGGCTGATCAGGCAAGGCAGTTTGGTGCACGGGTTTATTGTGTCGGCGTGAAGGACTTCGATGCAAACCAAGTAAGACTTTTCAACAGAGATGAAACCTGCTGTGGAATATACTATTTTAAAAACACTTAATGGTAAATGCTACAAAATGTTACCTTAGCAACCACATAACAGCCTGGCAACCACACCAAACACCCTAGCAACCATATATAAACATGCTAAAAACCACTCAGAACACCTTAGCAACCACATAACAGCCTAGCAACCACCCCAAACACTATTTACTACATAGCAACCTACTAAAAACCACTCAGAACACCTTAGCAACCACATAACAGCCTAGCAACCACCCCAAACACTATTTACTACATAGCAACCTACTAAAAACCATTAAAAACACCTTAGCAACCACATAACAGCCTAGCAACCACCCCAAACACTATTTACTACATAGCAACCTACTAAAAACCACTCAGAACACCTTAGCAACCACATAACAGCCTAGCAACCACCCCAAACACTATTTACTACATAGCAACCTACTAAAAACCACTCAGAACACCTTAGCAACCACATAACAGCCTAGCAACCACCCCAAACACTATTTACTACATAGCAACCTACTAAAAACCATTAAAAACACCTTAGCAACCACATAACAGCCTAGCAACCACCCCAAACACTATTTACTACATAGCAACCTACTAAAAACCATTAAAAACAGCTTAGCAACCACATAACAGCCTAGCAACCACCTAGAACACCCTATCTACTCCACAGCAATGTGCTAAAACCACTCAGAACAAATTAGCAACCATATAACAGCCTAGAAACCACCCCAAACACCCTATCTGCTCCATGGAAATGTGCTAAAAACTACTTAAACACCTTAGCAACCATATAACAGCCTGGCAACCACACCAAACACCCTAGCAACCATATATAAACATGCTAAAAACCACTCTGAACACCTTAGCAACCATCCCAAACACCATAGCTGCTCCATAGCAACGTGCTAAAAACTACTTAAACACCTTAGCAACCACATAACAGCCTGGCAACCACACCAAACACCCTAGCAACCATATATAAACATGCTAAAAACCACTCCGAACACTTGTGCAATCACACAGCTTCATGGCAACCACCCAGAGCATTCTAGGAATTGGATATCAATATGCTAAAAATCACTGAGAACACCTCAGCAACCCCATAGCAACACCTTGGCAACAAACCACAGCACACTAACATCATGGTTTCACAAAATGTTCATAAGAAAATGTAAAATCTAGTTTCTGACATTCTCTTTTCTATCTGAATCTATTGTAGTCCATCGGTTGTTGGTGTATCACATGTTTTGCTGTCATGGGAATGTTGTTGTCATGACGAAATTGTTTTTTTTTTATGTGCATTAGCAATAGCATTAGTGTAACAGAGGGCTCCTTTATATTGCCTGTGGTGGCAGGATGTAATTGGATTCTGCAGAGCACATATCCGGCTCATTTTACATTAGCAAGAGATTGATTCTGTCTTGGGAAATGGTAGCAAAATTGCTTCAAGAATGGGCAGCTACAGAGATGTGTGATCCTGAAAAAAGTTCCTTGGCATGACATGGTATGCCCGTTTTTAATTGTGTGTGTTCTTCATCAGCTCATAGATATCGCAGACAGCAAAGATCAAGTGTTTCCTGTCGTGGATGGATTCCATGCCCTCAAAAACATCGTGAATTCGGTGAGGTTTTGAATAAGTGAGCAAAAATGACATTTATTACATGTGGTTTGTATGCCGCCCTCTAATTGAGTTGTATTTGCGTTTACAGATCTTAAAGAAATCCTGTGTAGAGATTTTTAACCTTGAGCCCTCCATCATTTGCGTGAATGGTACGTCTAAAAGGTCCAGATTTTATCCCCGTGGACTAGAGCTGCACGATTCTGCATGAATTAATTCAAACAGAAATGACGATTTTCCCACGTCTCTGAATAGACACCTAAACAAAATGAGTAATTTACTCAAAGTATAAATGGTTTGAATGAATTAAAGGTACAATATGTAGAATTTTTATATTAAAATATCCAAAAACCACTTGCACAGTGTTATATATTTTGTACTTACATCATCCTAAATGTTTCCAAGAATTTGTAAATTCAGAGAAAAACCACAATTTTAAATAGTGGGCCGCCCCGGTCTTTTCACGTCACATTGCGCCTGTAAATGACGTCATATCCCTGGGCTCACAGTAACCATGGCAACAGACACGGACAGCTGCGTGACATAAAGCGGCGCCGCTGTTGTTTCGTCCAAACATTATGGACCATGGCAAGCAAACTTTGGGACATAAGGAGAAATAAAACGATGATCAATATTGGCACGGCGTTTCCGAGATGATTTGCGACAAACTTTGACTTGACAGAGACGGCGCTCTTACACGTTATTAGAGAAGATAAGCAAATGTCGGCTATAAGACTAATCAATGTTATACAGCTATAACACGACGAAGTGTTAGAATATCATCAGTATGATCATCTAATCTACTGTTAAGTCTATTACAGCCAAGAAACTAATACTAAACATCACAAGTTTCCACACACTCAAACACAGTTTAGTATGACAGTGTGACGTTAGATCAAGTGAAACAGCGCTGCGTTTCCTCACAGTTTTAATCTGTATGAATAATATTTCAGCACTTGTGAGTAGTTCAGTAGAATGAAATGTCCTCGTTTCTTTATATCCCCTGGGACTCGCACGTGACACTGATATCTGTCTCTCATTAGTAATCGCGTCTGTGATTCTCGGTCACGTCCAGCTTCACCACAGTCATGATAAAAACATGCATTCACTCATCCATAAACATTATTAGATCCATCGGCATGACGACAAGTTCCATGATTCCATATTCACTGCGTCATCAATCTACGCCTTCGTTATTGTTTTGAATTGTTTAGCGCCCCCTATTGTATTGTACCTTTAAACATTTACCCCAGTACATCTGATAATATGAATTATTGTAAGAAAAAAATAATGATACTGTGTAGATGAAAAGCCGTTTCATACCTAAACATCATAACCGTTCTCTCTGGATCAGCGGCAGTGGCGACACAGATTTGAATGATCCTTTAGGATTTTGTCAAACGTTTAATATAAACAAGCGAATCGTAATCATTTAACCCTTATGTGCTGTTCGGGATGTTTTCATCCACTATGGGGAATTTTTGAGTCTTAATTTGGCCATAACTTTCTCCGTGTTTCAGCAAATGGAATGATTTTTGGTGACAAATCTTATTTTGACACATATTTTGGGAAAATGCTTTGAAAATGTTCAAAAACTCAACAGTACTCTGTGGGCAAATTCACGACCCTTTCGTTATGATTTTAACTGCTTTAAAAATGTATCAGATAAATATTTTTTTCAAATTTTTTTGCTTAAATCTATTAATCAACCTCAGTCCTGATCAAAACTACTAAATTTAAAAAAAAAAAAATCTGGATTTTAACTCTTTAATTGCCAAATTCATAAATGATGTCACTGATTTGGGAAAAAACGTGTCAAAGATTAGAAACAACATCGGCTTTGATGCGTTGTTAGTTTTTGTGCAGCATCAGATTTTAACGTTTTAAAGAGTTAAAATCCTGATTTTTTTTTTTTTTAAATTTAGTAGTTTTGATCAGGACTGAGGTTGATTAATAGATTTAAGCAAAAAAAATTTGAAAAAAATATTTATCTGATACATTTTTAAAGCAGTTAAAATCGTGGCTGAACATAACGAAAGGGTCGTGAATTTGAACAATGCACAAGGGTTAAGAAAAAGATGGCGTGGCTGTTTGAATAGATCTCGATCTTTTAACGATTCGTCGTGCAGCTCTAGTTTGGACTCATGATCATGACTAATTTCAGTGTAAATATTGTGTTTAGAATCTTTCAACATTGTTTTGAGAGGAAGGGGCTTCACGCAGGGAAGAACCTCAGACGGTGTGGTCTGCACATTATCTGTCAATCAACAGGATCCTTATAGTAAGCCATTTAATGCATTCCATCTATTATAAAACCCTCTCCACAAACATAACCCTTATAAAACAAGGCAAATGAATATGTGGCATGATAAGCCACAATGCTATTTTATTTTCCCTTGTTGTTAGCAAGTGTGATCCCAATATCCGCATGTCCTCGAGAGGCTCTTACTCTTTTTAGCCGACGGGGAAGTTGCACGCAGCTACATCCTTAAATAAGGCCATTGTGTTTCAGCCTGTGTTTGGCATTTTACTGCAGTCTCATGCTGCTCTCTCTTCCTTCTAGATGAGAGGGCGAGTATAGTGAAGGATAATTACGTGCTGTGTCCAGCTCCAGTGTTGACCGAGGTTGGACAGTAAGTGGCATTCGACCAGTTTCTGCTGGAACAGTGGCTCTCCATTCAGAGCTACAGCCGTTACATGCAAAGGGAACGAGTTCATCATCTTTTCCTGGGGGTCTCTATCTCAGTTTCTGTTTATAGCTTAGCTAACAGACAACTGATAAGGGACAGGCTCAGTGCAGGGTTGAAACAAAGCAGCATGTGTAACTTCAGCACATTTTTGTTTGCCAGCTAAAGAGAAATGCAAAACGACCCAGCGTTTGCTTTTCGTCATTGGCAAGTTTGTTTTGAACAAATGAAAGGGATTTTTCCCAAAGCGAACTTCATTCGTCTTGTTGTTTTTAAAAGGATACTTTAGCACGGCGCTGTTTGTCTCACTATGTCTTCACCTTTTGTACTAAATCTTGTACTTTCCCTCTCTCTCAACAGCTCAATCGATGTGCTCATTAGTCTGAATAATGGCCAGTCTTTCATTTCAAGTCCAATCACAATATATGCCACCACATGTGTAAGTACAATGCATTTTTAAACGAGCCAACTATAATAATACATTAATTTGCTACAAAGGTCAGTAAATATCACAATAGACAGTCTGGTTATAGGAAAAGAAGTAAACCAAAGTGTCTATATATATATATATATGTGTGTCTGTGTGTGTGTGTGTATTTACAAGCTGTTGTTAGATATGATTAATTGCAATTAATCGATTTGACAGCACTATATATATATATATTATATATTATATATTATATTATATTAATATAAATTAGAGTTGCACCGACACTAAATTTCTCCACCGAAACCGATAGCCAATTATTCAGAGTGATATCTGCCAATATTGATGGTTTGGGGGTTCTTTTAAATTAATGCTAATTTCATTATAATTAATTATTAATCATTATATTTTTAATTATTATATTTTGAAAGAAATGCAAATAAAAACTTTTTTCTCTCCATTGCATCAACTTGTTTCAGAGTAACTGGTATCAGTTATGAACAAACACATTACTCAAATTAATATTAACACATTTCTTAATTTTCTGAATGTTATTAATTCATATAAATACTATTAATATTGAACATCAAACTGGTTTCTTAGCATTTTCTTGCCCTTATTTTGGTTTCCTTTGATTGACAGGATATATCGGCCATGACTATCGGCTGGTTTTAAACTATATATATATAGATATATATATATAGATATAGATATATACATGCATACATTTTTGGTTTGATTTATTGTAACATTCATCTTTTCACTTCTCTTAGTCTGATGGCATAGTGATAGTCATTGTGATCCTGGTGCTGCTGGTGCTTGTGGGTTTAATTGTGCTCTGGTGGTTCTGGCCTCTCTGCTGCACTGTGGTGAGCACAAGTCCTGTTCGTTTTCGATTTGTGTATATTAATGAGATATTAATATTCATGAGGGCTGTTTTTCTCCTCCTACGGCAGGTAATCAGGGATCCACCCCCATCTCGCCCTCCGCCTCCACGCCCAATACCTGTAGGTACATTGGGACTTGAAATATATTTGAAATAGCTGAACTGGGAATGTCTTTAAATGCTTAGTGTGATCTTATAGGAGCCTGAGGTGGATCCTCAGCCAAAGAAGAAATGGCCTACAGTGGATGCATCTTATTATGGTGGCAGAGGGCCTGGTGGTATTACACGCATGGAGGTAATGCAACAATCCAATGCAATTCAAAAACACAAGTTCTATGGATATATATGCTAAAGCTTACAACATCCACAGGTTCGCTGGGGGGAAAAGGGCTCTACCGAGGAAGGGACGCGGTTAGCAAAAGCCAAAAATGCTGTTGTCAAAATGCCAGAGGAGGAGTTCGAAGAGCCTGTCATAAGACCCCCACCCAGACCACCACCAATATATCAGGCCCCAGTCCCAGACAAATGGTACACTCCCATTAAAGTAAGTTTTCTGTCAACGCATTGGCTTTTTGTCATTGGATGATGTATGTATTGAGCAATGTCATAATAAGCTTTTGTGTATTTTCGTGTCATTTTAATTTGTAGAGTCGTTTTGATGCCGTGTCAGCATTGCTGCGTAGACAATACCACAGAGTTGCTATCATGAGACCGACAGCAAATGACAAGGTACAGTTGCCATTTTATGTGTTTTTTTGTTTGCAAATCTGTATGTTACCAACAGAAGAACAATTGCTTTTGTTAATTAAATTATTTGATTAGCAAAAAAAAAATAGTTTTTAATGTTATTAGATTTGTACAGAAGGAATATGTACAGAAGAAACATTAAACAAAAATACTAGTCATTAAATACCTTCCTAGTGAACTGAAATGGCCATTACAACAAATTTTATATCATCCAAGTAGCACTTCTCTTACAAAGACCACACCATAAGCCCTATTTGCACAGGACTAGCTTGTAAATGATATTTGAGTTTCAATTCTCGTCTGTGATTTCATGTACCAATTACAGCACTAACATCTCCGTGCTTATTAGGATTAGGGAGGGTGTGTTTTGTAGATGTGGGCGGTACAGAAGGTCATCTGCTGTTCTTGCGTGCATCACGTATGACTCATATGTTTGTTAATGAATTACTTGATTTATTATTAAAACACTATTTAAGTAAACTTCACTTGAGTTTATAGAAGTGGCTGTTTATAATAAACCCTCATGAGTGAGCAGAGACATCTACAAGTATCTTATTTGACACTGACAGTCTTTGCATTTTCCGTGATTTGGCTCTATTTATTAATTTGGTCATTTTATTTTGTCATGGGATACCAAACATATTCAAATCAAACCATTGGTGCACAATCAGTTAGGATAATACAATATCAGCGATCACAGACATTCACATTCGGATGGGATTATATTTCTCAGAGTTTGCTGAAAATCTGTTGGTAATTTGCCCTGGAATTTTTACTGAGGTTGGGTGGGAAAAACAGACATGGCAGATTCAGACAGGATAAATCACAAAGTACATCTGTGAAACACAAATTTCTCATGCAAACTAGAATAGAGCTGTCGACTCAATCTCAATTGATTTCAGTAGAATTCATCGTTGGCATGTTGCTAAGCTAAAAGCATGATACCAAGCATAAAAATACATTTTGCATTTTAATTTGATTGAACGTTTTTTGGTTAATGCACTATTTTGAACAAATTACATGATATATATATTTAATGGTCATTTGTCTTAAATCGATTTTTTTGTCGGAATACATTATGGGATTCCTCTTTTTGTTAAGCATTCTATGATTTGCTAAAAGCATATCGTTTCTGCCTACCTTTTGGAATAGAAGCCTAAAATGCCTTAAAACGCTGCTTACTGTATGGGTTTTGGTACAGAGACATTGTGTTGCTCATGCAACCGCCTAGTTCAGTCCCTCATTCGGTCTGCTGAAAAGGCTCATTAGCACTAATAAGCTGCACAAACGAGGCTGACAGTCCTGTCACGGACAGACCGGATCGCACACACAAGCGCACTCTCGTCATATATCTCATTATGGTGCTCCGACTGGTCACGAGCTGACCCTCAAACACACTCATCAGAGAAGTCGTCAGTATTACAATCATTAGGTTGGCCTGACTGTCAGAGTTCAGGTTGTCACTGATGCGGCCCTCGCCTGACACTTCACTGCCGAGAGTGACCTCCGACCTCTCGCTGATTTCACTGTCACACTTAGTTTGAGTTTAACTGGACGTCCTTCTAGGGCACAATGAGAATTGTGTTGAACTGTTTGACTGCGGGCTACTGTGTGTCTTTGCACGAATATACTCTTGTAAACAGATTCATTTGATTTGATTTTCGCTCTCTAAAATGTCTAAATTATTTTGTAGACATGAAAAAATAAGATAAAAACAATGATTATATGAAAATATTTTCAAAATAATTTTCAAATTCTGTTTGCATGTCTTTGGCAGGTCTTTATGTTAAAAAAACAAACTATAAAGCATGCAACTTAAGGTTTTCATCTGCTAACTTACTTTTTTTCTGCCAAATGATAAAATGTGGACCAGTAAGCACACACCTAGCAATGGCGAAGCAACTGCATGGCAATGCTGTGGCAGGATTTCCAACTCATTTTCTTCATAAAATGTAAAAAATCGTTTTCATATAAAATCTCACTGTAGAGCTGTGTCTGAAACCGTTCACTCGTTCACTCGTTCACTAACCCCTATATAGTGCATGGCAGTTGAGCACACTATATCAGCAAAGAGTGAACGAAAATGAGTGAGCGAATTCGGACGCTGACGTTAATAACATGCGCCAGACAATTTCGTTATTAACATTTCCTATACCCATCTGTAATATGTCCTGTTTAACTTCATGAATTGTATATTACTGTTTATTTGTCATGTTTATTGAGAATAAAAACACCT
Organism: Zacco platypus; assembly: GCA_038088235.1. Lineage (NCBI taxonomy): Eukaryota > Metazoa > Chordata > Actinopteri > Cypriniformes > Xenocyprididae > Zacco > Zacco platypus. The sequence continues at coordinate 2,943,150 of CM076086.1, read as the reverse complement.
GTGTCATGCCATTTAGTAAATTTATATTTAAAAATAACAGAACAAAAACACTCCACTGTCACATTTGTTTCTAAAAAATATAATAGTAAATAAATACAATATAAACAACGGTATACAATGTACAACAGTTCACTAACATATGAGAAAAATCGACCAAATTATCATATGATAATAAGTATATATATTAAGATATAAACCTGTATCATTTCGCTTCAAAATATCTTTACAAAGATGTTCTAATTAATAAAAAATGACACTTACATTTGTAGAAGTTGCCGCTTCCCGTATTGCCGTCCGCCATATTTATTTTTCTTTCGCGCTCGATCGTCTCATCGCGTTGGATTTTGGGTAACGGCGCTTTAACGAGTGTACATCGAATGTGCACTCAAAATCAGAGAGGATTGTGGGTAAAAGTAGTGAACGAATGTAGGGAATGAAGTCGTTCACTCAGAATTCGGACAGCGCTACAAAATGACCGACACCCGATATAGTGCACTATATAGTGGATAGGGAGCGGTTTCAGACACAGCTTAGATGTTTTTTTCATGTCAAAGATTCAGACTTGCTGTAAATAGGCCTTGATTTTCAATACTGGTACCTGTTCTGCACTCATGGTACCAGATCTGTCCAAACAGGGTTTGTCAAACATTAGTGTTGCTTGATCAACCTGCCTGACCTCCATCATTGCTGCTTCCTTACCACCAATTAAAATCAAATCTCTCTCAATTACTTCAAATTATCGCAGATGTCAGTGTGGCTAAAATATTGTCAAAACAATTATTTTTTACCATATGAGGTGCATTTAAAAAATCCAGTGTGGATGATTTGGCATCAGTAGAGTTAATGTGATATATCGTCAGTGGATCTTTCACCAGTCTCAAAATGAGGGCATAGCTTGAGATTTGAGTTGTCATATTTCACATTTATAAGAGATAATGGGGTAAAGAGATGAGTGTGATTGAAAGAGGGGGTGGTGGGATAGTCGGTCCTCCGTTCTGCATATCCTTAATGTGTAACAACCTGCTTTAGTTGGGTTTTTTTGTCTTTCAGGGGCGCTGCATCAAATTCACCCGGGTTCAGAGTCATTGACCAAACACAATGTGTTCCTTTAAAGTGAGTTCTGATCAATTTTAAGATACTACTTGGAAAGCCTAGTAATTTTGATGCATGTTAAAATGCAGGGTTCATATGTCACTTTTCAGGCACGTTCAGACAACATGGATCGGGGAATCCACATCCGTATGGATACAGAGAGCAAAGCTGTACTTCTGAATTAAAACTATTGGATTTTAATTCTTACTTGTATAAATCTATTCTGCTGGTTTTTCTGCATGTCTTTGAATTTACTTCTTTTATAACGCTTCATTTTTTAAGGTTTTCCTGGTACAAATCAATAGAGTGCCTTCTTGCAAGTGTACGGGTTTGTAAAGAACAGAAAATGTAAATTATTATCGGCAAAGATGTTAATTTTCCAGTTAATTGGCAGAGATGTACATTTAATTATTTGTTCTTATTTTTTTTGTATTTATAATTCAAATGAATCAATAGATTACATGAGTGATATTTGTAAATGGCATTTAGAATGATTTCAAATAAATTATAATACAGTTCACTTGTGAGAGTGTGATTTATGATGTAATAACTGATTTATGATGAAATGTAACAAAAATAAAATGTAATTTATGAGTTGCTACAGTGACGTTATTATTACTCAAAATCATGTTCTGATAGAATATGTGTGATTATATAGTGAAATCTCACAGTTATTCTGCTGATCAGGGATTAATCTGAAGCACAATCAACAGACTGTTTAATGTTTGATTATAGCATGTTACAATGTCTGGAGATTCCAAATGATAATCCTAATCTTTTATATATTACGAGAGATTATTTTGGCAAAAAAAAAAAAAGTAAAGTGGTGATTGAGAACCAGACATGTTATTTAAAATTTAAATAACGAAATAATCATTATGCATTTTTATTGGTTTGGGCTCTTTTTATCTACATTTAAACTTTCTAAACATTTATGTAAAACCTTTTTTAATTGATTCATTACTTTGCATGCTTTCCCGTAAAATAAATCCATTTCTGAAGCGAGAGTGACTGTCGCATTGTGTGTCTGTCGCAGGATTTGAATGTCACACTCTCGTTTCTTTAGCCTTTAGCTGGACGGCTAGCCGCCGGTGATCAACATGACGCTCATATTCTGTTATTAAACAGAAATTAAAGAATATATAGGGCTGAATGGGATAGACGGGAGGCCTTTACGTGGAGGTGAGAGGTTTGCGGTAATTACCCTGAGATCTAATGGATTTAAAAGCCTAATCTAATCCTCACTGAAGCGCAGTTGTTAGCCTGCAGCACCTCGCGGCACAAACAAAACATTTTGTGCATGTTCGATATTTGAGTGTCTTTGTCAATTATAAACGGCAATGCATTGCTTGTTTGGTTGTGTTAATGACATATTAGCTTTCAGGATAAATAGACTTTTACATTTTAATGTAGCAAAAAAAAAAAAAATCAAAACATGCAAAGAGGAAGTTATTAAACTCAAACAGTAGCATCTTGTCTCATCTAGCTGCCTTTTGTTTGAACTGATATTTTGGCTTCAAAGATGCTGCACCGTTTTCAGTCTGTGTTTTTTGTGTTATTGAAACTGATAGATGCAGCTATATTCACTCTCCAGGTTACAAGCAGGGTCTTTTTGTTTTTGATCTGCCTTGTTTTTCCAGCCACTTGAACCAAGATGCCTCAGAACTCCCTCAAAAGCACTCATTACATCGAGCTGGGCAGCTACCAGTACTGGCCTGTGCTTGTGCCCCGAGGGATCCGCTTGTACACCTATGAACAGATCCCATTGTTCCTGAAGGAGAATCCATACATCACAGATGGATACAGAGCACACCTGCCATCGAAACTGTGCCTCAAAAGGTGCGTTTCTTTCCCTTCTGAATCTGTGCATGTGCTGCTCATTTGCTCACTATTACTCATATCCTACAGTATTTTCATTCTGTCTAATGAGACGGTGAACATCTGGAGTCATCTGCTGGGGTTCCTGCTGTTCTTCTCGCTGGGAGTGAACGATATGGCCACAGTCCTGCCGTCTTCAGGGGCGTCACGAGAGGACTATGTCATTTATTCCATAGGACTGTTTTGTTTTCAGGTAATGCATAAAATGTGGGAAAATTGTTACTTCATATTTTTATAAAATACCTAGAATGCATAAGCATTTTTTTTTCATTTATGGGTATTATTCTATGGTTAGGTTTGCATGCTGTGCTCTGTGGGCTACCACTTATTCTGTTGTCATCGCTCGGAGAAGACGTGTCACCGCTGGCTTGCTCTGGACTACGCTGGAATATCCGTGGGGATTTTGGGATGTTATGTGCCTGGAGTCTTCTATGCCTTCTACTGCAACAGTGTATGAGTTGTATTTTAAATGAGTGGCCTTCAAGCCCTATTTTTTCCAACTTTGATTTAAATTATTATTTTTTTAATGAATGTATTATTATTTTCATTTTTATTTATGTATTAAATGTAGTTATTTTAATATATATATATATATATATATATATATAAAATTCGCAATGTTTTACATAAAGTCACAATGAAATGGAAGTAGCAACAAATACTTCCAGTTTCTTCCATATTGACATATTTTTGATTGAAACTGATTATTGAAAAAGAAAAAATTTAGCAGAAGAACATGATCTTCACCTGAAGGTCCATTTATGACATTCTGATTAAACATTACGAAAAAACAACAGCATTTAAACAAATGCACAGAAGAATTGTAATAAGATTTATTATACGCATTTAGAGAACGGATTTGAATTTTTCATTTAGATTTCATGCTGACTTTAAAGATCTTAAAGAAAAAACCCTTTTTAGATGCTTTGAAATCATATGTACTAAAAACGGAAATGTTTTCCTTTGCGTTTTTGAAATAATTTCTCATACAGATGACAATGTTTTCAAAACAACCCTGTTCACTTGGATCTGTGAAAATGACTAAAAACGGTCTCTTTGTAAAGAAACACGTAAGATGCATGCAGTTTTTTTTTTTGTAGTTTACACTTGGATGATAATAGTATTCTTTTCAAAAAATTGCACTTTGAAACCCGTTTTCAAAGATTTGTGTTCTCTGGCCCCCAAAACACCATTGTCGTGTAAATGAATGGCCCAAACGCAGAAAAAGCTTTTGAGTTCTTTGCGAGCGAACGCAAAGTTTCTTGGGGGAACGCAAAAGTTTCCTTTTTTCCTTCCATTTCATATTTTTTTCCCACCATGTCCCTTTAGGGGCTCTGTAGTTATGATTAAATGTATATTTGAGTACTGAGCGACTTTTTGATATCCACCATGGTTATAACGCATGATGTTGGTTTCAGTTTTGGAGGCAGGTGTACCTGCTGACGGTGCTGGCTCTCATCCTGGCTGTGTTTGCTGCTCAAATTCATCCGCTCTACCTCACACAGCAGTGGAAGAAACTGCGCTCTGTCATGTTCTGCTCGGTGGCCGGATACGGCGCTATCCCAGCCTGCCACTGGGTCTGGCTCAACGGAGGATTTGACTCTGAAATCGTAAAGGTGATACTTTCTTGCCATGACGCTTTTAGGAGGAAACACTGTCGTCTTGCTCTATAATTAATGTAAATGTTTACATGACAAGCACTTGCTCTCTTTACAGGTGTTTTTTCCTCGAGTCATGATCATGTATGTGATCGCTGCCTCGGCGTTCCTTTTCTACGTCAGTAAAATCCCAGAACGATACTTCCCAGGTTATTTTTTCCTGTTAATCTAATCGAAGCAAATCATGACCACATTAGTCAAGAAACAAACCGCAAATAGAGCTGATAATTACACAGCTGTTTGTTTTCTGTCCTCACAGGCCAGCTGAACTACCTTGGTGCCAGTCACCAGCTCTGGCACGTGCTGGTGGTCGTCATGTTCTACTGGTGGCACCAGACTGCCGTCTACATCATGAACTACAGACACAGTCAGCCCTGCAGCAGTGGTTAAACATGGCTACCAAATCATCAGAGTCATTTTTGTTAGGCATTATCATGTTGTGTTAACAGAATCGAACAATTAAACGTTACCTCTCATTTGCCTTTGAACACGTACCGCAGGGTTACGTGCCGTGAATATCATGTTTCGTGCAATCAGTTGAGTTTATCTGCCTGAAGAAATGTTTCATGCACATTCTCTGCTGGATATACATCGTCTTTGTCTGTTACTTTGTTTTCTGATTTCTGTTGAGCCTTTTGGTCATCATTGGGATTGTGAAACTATACATGCTGTTAATACGTAGCCTCACTTTTATAAGAATGGCCATCATTGAAATGACCTTAATCACTGTTTTGTGACAGATAAATTGTATGTTAGAAGTTATAAGATACTGTAATTGTTACTTTTTAAACTACTTGTTTGGTAAAGGGAGTTGTTTGTGTATGGACACTGGAATTTAAATGAGCAAACAAGCATCTTAAGTACTTTGTGAACAATGGGTCAAAATCACTATACTTGCACTGAATCGATTATGAATATGTTACAGAACCTTTTGTGTTACTTTCTCCTAGCTCTTCCGCTCGTCGTCGTTTTTTTTGTTTTGTTTCATAAATACGGTTTGCTGTTTGATTTTCCTTCAGTATTTTGGAAATAAACTGGCTGAATGATCATCTTAATGATGAAACTGCATGAAAATCATTGTTCCTGTTGTGCATTGGCAGCAGTTATTTCCGGTTCATTCATTTGATTGCCGGGTTTTCTACTTGCTTTCACTTGAGGCTATTTTTGTTGGTGTAATAAGAGTACACAGCAAAACCCCAGAGTTAAATCAACTCTACTCAGATAACATTTGGTCCCTCTCTAAATAGTGTTAAAGTAACACTGAAGCAGAGTTAAAGTTAATGAGTTAATTAAGCAATGATTGAACATTAATGATGAACACCTGCTGTTAACAAGCAGAATCACTAGAAAAGAGAAACACAAGAACTACCTCATTAACTTTAACTCTGCGTCAGTGTTACTTTAACACTATTTAGAGAGGGACCAAATGTTATCTGAGTAGAGTTAATTTAACTCTGGGGTTTTTACTGTGCAAACAAAATAGTCATTTTTGCCTCTGAAATGACAGTTATTCCATGCTATCTTGTTTAATGAATGAACTGTAAAATAAAACGGCTGCCTCATAATGTTCTGACCTTCGGAACTCCAATTCTTCGCCACGCTGTCGTTGAATTATCCCGTGGTCCCATTTCTGCATGTTTTTACAAAATATATATCATTTAAATGTTATAAAATGTAATACAGTCAAGACATAAACGTATTTCCAGTAGGCTACGATTAAACGGTCACATTTCTGACATGTACAAACAAGTAAATTTTGGTACCAGAAATAAACTTTTGGTACACTCCAAATGCTGCAGTTGTTAATTCAAACACCGCCGGAAGTCGGAACTATTCAATTGAAGTAATGAAAGAATTGTTTGGTAGATACATTCAACAGACTCAAAAGAACAAATCCGACTCTCCAAGAACTGAACAGTTATTCAGTACTGGAGCTTACAACTGTAGTCCGTGAGTTATTATTGCTTAAATCCTTCAGAACAATGAATGTTATTCTGTTGGCGACTTGAAAGTTGACCTTGTGACCTGGTCTGTCTTTAATCTCTCTGTGATAACATCAAATGTCTTGCATGATGGAGGCTTGACATACTAAAAGAGGGCTGAATTGTCTTAACCGTATTCTGAAATCTGTTGTAATCCGAGTGTTTTGTCCCACTCTAGTGGCATTAGGGATTTTCCAGGGCATTGTTCTTTTGCCGTCTGAAGACTAATTGAAAAGAGAGAATGTGGTTTAGCTCAGCATTTGCTGAAGTAACATCTGCAGATTATGAACAATAATCTGAGTTTTCACTGCAGACTGTATGCATGCTCATGTTCATTTGAATTTCTAATGAATTGCAATAAAAGACTAAATTACAGTAGGCATATGTAAAAATCAGTTTTAATGCATTAACATTTCTTTATTGCTCATAATATTGTATCTTGCTTTATCTCCGAATATATTAGCACTGATGTAAGCGATCTCATTTTGCCCTGACAAAAACACTTCAATCATCTCACAATCTGTCGATCTGACCTCACAGATGCTCAAGAGCAAATTAAAACCTTATCAGTGGCTTCCTTATGGAAAAAAAGGGGGCTAAGTACACTTCATCAGCAAACATCACATGACAACCTGCATTGTTTTGGGGGATTAGATATTAATAATCCCAAAATGAGGATGGAAGTCTAATTCCAGCATCAGAATTGAAACCAAATGTCATCCTAATTGTAGTTTTATGTACTTATGAGTGAGTGACAAGGCTAAATGAGCATTCACTTGATTTAAATGCTCATCCCATTCATGGAATCCCAAGAGATTTTAATTGTTGACCACTAGGCTACCGTACACATGTACTTCACTGCCACCTGCTGGATCAAGGACAAAACTAAACATTGAAGACAATATAAATGGCATAGAAAAAAATGGTTTATTCTTTAGCCACTGTTAGCTATTATTTCACAATGAAAGAAGCCGTAAAATTGTCATTCGCGTTATATTAAGGTTATTCCAAAACCAAGTATACATATTATCTGTGATTATAAACAAACAATCAAGTTAGTGCAAGAAATACATTTCATAAAGCTCTTATGATTTATTTATTTAAAATATATATTTGGATATTGTTATGTATTTGGATATTCTTTCACATTACTTCACTTTATCCGTGATGTCTTCTGTGTTATGACGTTCATTTGTCATCTTCACCACAGACCTTCAGCAGGGTTTGACGAAAATCCCCTGCTACGTCAGACTACAATAAAAAAAAAAAAATGATGAGATCATCATTTATGTGACTACTGACATTAAACATCACTCGCTAAACATTTAGAACCTTTATTATTTATAAAATACGTTTAGGATCTTTGGTAAAAAGCACTGGTTTTAGTGTGGTAGAGGGAAGCTGAAGGGTAATAGCAACTTCATACTAAAGTAAAACAAACAATGAAAGGAAACAAAAAGAAACATGTCGATGCTACAATGCAGGAGATTTGCGATTACAATGGGGATGTCAGGTCGTGGTGCAAAGCATGTTTGATGGTCTATGTAGAGGCACAAATGCTGGCCAAATCTGCTGAAAGGACGCTGCAGTACAACATTAAACTCGCATGAGGTTTTACACTGAACCTCAGTGACATCAACAACATGTTTTCATGCAGTAAATTTAATTAGCAAATTCAATTTATGAACCTCTTCAAGCTGCTCAGCCACATGCTGCCCTCAAGGAAGTTTGAACTTTGCTTGCTTAGTCAAGACTACAACTGAACATGTAGTGTTTATTGACCAGCTTTAAGTCAAGTCACCTTTATTTATATAGCATTTTTTACAATGCAAATTGTGGCAAAGCAGCTTTACATTAATAATTGGCAAATAATTTTGGCAAAGAAAATGGTGTCATTGTCCAGCTTATTCTATATATTATTGATTCATTCCGTTGCAAAGATCAGTAGTTATTAGTCTAGTTAATTTATGTATATCAGCAGTGCAGAAAACAGTGACGTAATCGTCCGGCTCAGCTCAGTTCACATACAACGACACCAATGCAGGCATATCAAAAACACTGATGAATATCAAGCAAGTGTCCCCAACTTAAGCAAGCCAAAGGAACCAAAACTCCAACAAATGGAGAAAAAAACCTTGGGAGAAACCAGGCTTAGTCGGGGGACCAGTTCTCCTCTGGTCAACAGTGAACACTTGACCGATACTCAGGCAGTTACAGGTCATTAAACCCATTTGGAATCGCAACAGTCAAAATATTTAATCCAGTTCCATCTAGTTTAAGATCTGTTTGATCACGCTGGTATGGGACGGTTTGTTGGCTTTAGTACTATTCTTCAACAACAGTGCACAAAAAAAAACCTAAACCGTCAAGTCAACGCTATTAAAACTTAACTATGACCATTAAATGACAATTCAGTTGCAAGTTAGGGTTTAAAAGAAAAAAATTGAGTTCCCCACTGGGAACTACAACATTATGGTGGTTTTCATGAGCAAAATGGTGATTTCAACATGACTTGAAGCTCGTAATGGGCGTGCTGAAAGGTACAGGGGCTGGACAATGAAACTGAAACACCTGGTTTTAGACCATTATCATTTATTAGTATGACTAGGGCGTCCTTTTGTGACCAATATAGCATCTATTCGTCTTGGGAAGGACGGATACACGTCCTTCAAAGTGGACAGAGGGATTTTGAGCCATACCCAGCAAACATTGGTGTGACGGCAACGTCGTGTCCTTGCCCAAAAATAGTCGTGGTTGGACCGTACAAATCGGTAAAAATACGTAACCGAACATTCAGATACATTTCATAACTTTCATTTTGGAACTATTTTCAACTGTGATGGGATGTGTCGGAGGGACGACTTTTCCTACGGTCATTAAACGTCCAAATGTTTGCTGGGACTAAATGTGGGACTAAACGTCCAAATGTGATGCTGGTGGAGGAAAATGTTTTCGGAGTTGCTCCTCCAAAATACCCCAAAGTGGCTCAAAATTATTTAGATGTGGTGACTGTGCAGGCCAAGGGAGACGACCTACTTCACCTTCATGTTCATCAAACCAATCTGATACACTGCACCGCCTTCAGGGTACAATGTTGGAATCATTAGCTGCACACGGTCCTCCAGACTGGTTTGACAGTCCGTGGCAGTGATGTGTCCATTAACCCTACCCCACACCCTAACAGCCAGCTTTCATGACCATTTGACCCTTCGCAAAGACCCGTCCCCTTTAGTTACTGTTGCTATGTCCGACAAGTCATGCGCTCTCACGCCACACATCATGTTCTCACGCAGTGAAAAATACATCCCGGAGCAAAGAGGACACTGAAAACACGTCGACAGAGAAGACAATGGAGGTTGCTTTTGATATGAAACGGTTTCATATTTAAAATATTGTCATTTTTTAAAGAAGTTTAAACAGTAAATACCGTATAGTGTCGTGACAGATCGCTGTAGCTCCTCGTGAACCGATCATCTCTTCATACTAGTTCATTTATAGCATTAATGGACATCAGAATGAATGTTGTTTCAAGCGCGGAAAGACGCGAGTACACAATTTTTCAAATTCATGTTCACCAACGTTACTCTACTAACTCCCCTGACTGATTTGTCGGACAAAATGGCGGTCAGATCGCCTGTCAATCAAACTGCCGGAGAAGAGTCAATTGTAAATACCTTTCAGCACAATGACATTCTAGACTTAAGTTCTCATTTAATGCTTCTTACCTCAATGGCAGAGTATAAGGAAGAGCCAAACAGCTTCTTATATTCGGTCTTGATGTCCTGCAGGTCAACCTCTGAACGGCTCACTATGATTCTAGTTAAGGTAGATTCAGTGGTACCAGGACCCTGAAAAAAAGAAGTCGTTTTACAACTGGTTTTGCTGTAGAGTCATTATGGAATCATGTTTCACAGTTTTAGACATTTCACTGTAATGTGGTAAAAAAGGGGAAGCAAATACAGAAAGACAGATCTAACCTTCATGCTTTTATAAAGACGCTCGGCAAGGTATGCTGGGACACTCTTCACACATTTCACTAAAGCAGAGACATTTTCAATTAGATTTTTCAAGTGGATGATGACAGCATGTAACTTTGGAAACTTGTTTCCACCACGAAATTAAAAAAAGATAATTGCAATAATTGAAATAATTTTTTTTTAAGAATTGCATTATATGAAGTCACAATTGCAAGTTATAAATTCAGAATTGCAAGATATAAACTGACTATTTTCTCACTATTCTGACTTTATACCATGGAATGCTGATTTTATAACTCACAAGTTTACGTCACAATTCTGAGAAAAAAAAAAGTTCGAATTGTGAGATAAAAATTCACAATTACCTTATATTTTTTTATTCAGTGGCGGACAGATGAAATTTTTTACAAATAAAAAAATCCAAAGCGTAAAATACTTTAAAAACATGCATGCATTGCACGAGGAAGGGCCATTCACACAGAACGCGTTTTTGCAGTTAAAAACACGAGATGCAGGTCATTTTTAAGGTATAGGTACACATTTTTTTAAAAGTTGTAACTTGATAAATTGTGCAAAACACGTGAGCGAAAGGGTCAAACACATTCGTTTAGCTCCTTTAAACTGAAAAACAATGGAAAAAAGTAGCGCAGTGGAATGGAAAAACGTGTTCTGTGTGAACGGCCCCTAATAGTGCCACAGAAACAAACACCACTAAAAAAAAAAAACACTTTAAAATGTCACCTATAGCCACCAGAATCTCCTCGAGTCTTCCAGACATCTCCCGCTCAATGCTTTCCTGAAGGGTCTTCCCACTCAGACTCTTATACTCAACCAGAGCTGAGAGAAAAAGATTGAAAAACAATGCACACCGCTGAATTAAACTGATTTTCAAACTACAGTATTCCATTCAGTTCTATTTATCACTCTTTCACGTTTAGTTTACACTTTCTACATGCTATAAAATAATTTACATATTATGAAAATAATATAAAAACTATGCCAGGAGATGGTACTTTGTCTGAGCTGAGGAACGCTTCTGTGGCAGAGGATGTCGATAAACTTGCTCTCGTCTGTTCCCCACTTTTTCTCTCCCGCCTCGTACAAAATCTGCACAAAAACAACAATTGTAAATATAACAGAAAATAGCCACATGCTTTCCGCCATTTTGAAGGGCGGAACAGTCTTGGGACATTTTGGTTTTTCATTTGATTCATAGCTGGGGTTAAAAAAAGTCTTCACTTCACCTTAGCATCCTCTTTAGCTTTCGCCACATCCACATTGGTACTTTGATCCCTCTTGCCCTTTTAGATAAAAATACAAACAAATTGTAAGCGTGACAGCTGCATTCACTCATTTGAATGAATTTAAATATGATGCAGGACTAAAAAAAAATGATTTGACTGAACCTCAGCGAGATTCAACAATGCTTTTTCAAAGTCCCCGGACACCTCAGACTTCAGGTCATGAATTAGAGATCTTCCGGTTTCTGGAAAATAGACAATTAATGAGATCCAAGGGCCACAAAAATATTGTAAAAAATATTTCTTGGGTGAAAAAAAAAAAATTTTTTTTTTTATAAATAGGTAAAAAATACAAACCAGCCAAATATGCATCACACAGAGCCTTGATCTGATGGTTGGAGCGTGATGCAAATAGTTCAATCAAAACGCTTTCGTTTGTACCAGCGCCCTGTGATGAAACTCATTGTTAGCAACTTCAGTTTCCATCTAAAGCAGTGAATTTAACTGATGCACCAAATTGAGATTTCACATAAAACATTTGCAAATAAAGCACCGTTTCATCCCATGCATTCAAGAGCACAAAAGTGTCACTTCCAGGAAAATTGGTGCAAAATATCTAATAAAAATGGATGTTGTTGCAATTGGGGAAGCCACTGTGGCTCTATTTTCTTACATCATAAATGACTTGCGCCACAGAGCGCAGAGATAAAACACAATTAACGGCATCATGTTTTCTTGCATTCAGAAGTGCACTCACAAAGCAAAGCAATTGTGTGAGAGTTCTGGGAGATCATTACACCAAATCACTTTGATTTCGCTCAGGACGACCAAACCAACATTTGAGATACTGTGCAATGAAATTGGTCCACTGGTTAGTCCAGTTATAACATCTCACATGAGCTTTTCAGGCAAAGCTACTTGAGTTTCTTCTTGTGCATTGAAGAACTTATTAGTAGTTTATGTGCGTGTCGTCTAATTGCATAACTAAAATCAGCCTCAACTGAGCACATGTTTTTAGAATGTTACTCACATGCATGTATATTATTCATACGCTTCTTGGCATTTCCATCCAGCGTTTTTTAATGCATTACTCCAAGATTTATATAAAAAATAGGTGGGTGGAAACATTGGTTCAATTCTAAATAAAGACATTTAAACTATTAGCACACAAACAGAAACAAGATTGCGTACTTTTATAGCACGCATGAACTCTTGGCAGTCGAACTTCGCCGGAGGAGTGATCAGGGCCACCAAAACATCTTCAAAATCTCCACGTGTATCACCTTCCAAGTCGTCGCAAAGAGTCTAAGATGAAAAACATACGCGTGCTTTTAAACATCAGACAGTTATTTGCAACCTTCGCTCAGGGAACGTGTGTCGGCGATGGCGTTTTACCCTTCCAGTGGCGTCCTGGTACGCTTTACAGATCAGCTGGCGCTGGGCATTGCTTCTTTGAGTCAGAATGTCAATAAGAGTCTTTTCAGTCGTGCCTGAGGAATTGCAAACGCAAACATGCGCATTACACATACAGTTGCTCATTGTGACAAGCCAGCCAGTGAATAGAAAGCAACAGGATTTCATCATCTCTATGTGTGTAGTGTAAGTTCACTAAAGTCCACACCCAGGTTAGAGTCTTACCAATGCCTTCAATTGCTTTCCTTAAGGCAGCAGCATCCTCCCCTGGATTAAAGCCAGGCTTCTCCTTAACAGTGCCACGTGTTGTTGACTTAATAAAACATGACATGTTAATAACTAAATAATTATGCTCAAACACAATAGATATTGACTGCATGAAACTACTAAAGTACAATGGCAATCTTACATTAACAGTCAGAGAGGAGGGGGACTCCAGGAGAAGATCCAAATCATCCTGAAAGCAAAATAGAAAGTATTGCATTTTCTGAATAAAACTTATGTTTATTAAATAACACTTTCAGAAGAAGAAAAATAAATGTAGTGATAATCTATCCTGAAATGGTACTGACCCATACAGAAGACATTCCTGCTGTTTGTGAGTCGGTTTTAGTTCTGCAATCAGATATTAGTTATATTGTAAATATGTTTTTAGGCACTATCTAAAGTTTGGATGATTGCCAATTCTCCAAACGCTGCGTATATTTACGCATTAATGATGAATTTGGTCATAATGGAGGATTATATCCAGACCGAGCAAGAAACATAGCAAACTTTATGAGCGATTAACGACAGCATGACAAAATCCGTTAACATCACTGTGAAGTCTGAGAGCAAACTCAACAAAACGGGATGATTCTCGCGTCTTTTACAGACGAATACTTGGCAACACGCATCGTAGCACAGAAAACATCAAAACCGACCATGTTGGTGACTACGCAATTGGCGTAAACACATATTTAAGTAGACATCACAACAAAACTTCCAACTTTACCTTTGCTAAAGCGTCTCTGTGTGTCCACTGCAAGCCACACCTTTCACGACTGTGGCAACACCCAAACACTGGAGGATATGAGATCAAAATGAGATCATGAGCTCGGCGTGAACGCGCGTCACGCAGGTTTTACATAGGGTACGTGTCCACAACTGAGAGCCAAAAATCACAGAGCCTGGGATGAAAGTGCTGATAGTTTCAGCTCATAATATGACTTTGCATTTGTTTCTCATTGAAGTGGTCTATTGGTAAAATACATTTCTTTTATACTCATCAGCATAACAAATGATTACTACTTATACAATATTATTAGCCTATTAAATATTGAGAATTGTAGCATCTTAAATCTTATTTTAAAATGTTTCTGTACATTCAGGGTTGGGGAGTGACGAAATACAAGTCACTTAGTTACGCATTTAAAATGCAAAATTTGAGTCACTGTATTTCATTACAGTTACATTTTAAATGGGAAGTGAAAAGTGTTTTAGATTACCAAAGTGATTACTTTGAATTTTAATGTCATTTAAACAGCGATTGGTGATTCTCTGACTCTGACAGGCTGAAAAAGCGGAGTTAAGTTTCATCAACATTTTAATACTTTTAAGAGGATCATAAAAATTGTGTTATTTTTATTTAGTTCTGTCCTGAACAAGACAAAATGACTGAATTTATAAAAAATTTGCCGAACTGTCAACTGAACTGTCCTGTCATGATCTGATGATCCACGACTGTTTTCATGTTTTGTGATAGTTGTTTGTGAGTCATTTTATAATTCACTCGTCACTGCAACTTTTTCTCACAATTTGTTTTTTTCCCTCACAATTGTGAGTTTGCATTTCACAATTCTGACTTCTTTTTCTCAGAATTGTGAGATTTAAACTCACAATTGCAAGTTATAAAGTCAGAATTGGGAGATATAAACTTGCAATACTAACTTTTCTTGCAATTGTGAATTTAGTATGTGAGTTAAATGTCATAATTCTGACATTTCTCAATATTGTGAGTTTATATCTCACAATTGCAACTTTATATCACACAATTCTGAGGGAAAAAGTCAGAATTGTGAGATAAAAACTTGCAATTACCTGTTTTGTGTTTGTTTCACACTTATTAGTATTGCAAAGTATTCTTTAGATTAAGTTACTAAACTTGAGTAATGTAACGAAATACGTCACAAATTACTTTTTAAAGCATGTATTTTGTAATCTGTAGTGAAATACATTTTAAAAGTAACCTACCCAGCCCTGTGTACATTTATACCAAAATGAGCAAGGAACCTCATATCCTGTTATTTTCAAATTACCAGATAAAAACGGTAATTTAAAAAAAAAAAAAAAAAAAACTCAAATTAATTAAACCGCATTTCATAATTTCCTATGCAAATAAGGAAGTTGACTGATTGTGCCATTGACTTCTGCCAGCACAGTCATAAAACCATAATCTGAAACATCAAATATAAATGTTTATATATATGAGCTAAATGAATGTTACTGTTTCATGAGTACAATATTTTAATGAACATTTAATGAAGTGCTGGATCTTGATAAGAAAAATAAAAAGTAATAATCTGGACAAAATCTTAATAAAAAATAACTGCACAATTTACTATTCAGTCATAAAACAATGCATATAATTCATAATTACGCTTTGGTCGTGAAAGTTACGCAATGTCCTGCATTGGCGATCTATATCGCACATCCTATATGTATAAAATAAAGAAAAAATATCTGTTTTATAATACAGTGAATAATCCCCATCACTAGTCAACTCAGTCTACAAGCTCAACAATACTCACCGGAGATAGATGTTAGCTACTTAAAGCTATAAGATGTCCACAAAGTCAGTGTTTTCTATGTCACTCTCCTCGTTTTGAATCCTACAGCGTGAAGTGCAGAGCAAGTAGAGAAAGATGAGAAGATACACAGAAACCACTGCCCATATGACCGTTCCATACAGAACAAATGACAGCAGGTTGCCATCCATCCCTGCTTACTGACTCCAGGAGAAAAAGCAAACATGGAGAGTGAGGTAACTGATATTGAGGGTTGGAAAAAAGTCACTTCAACATCATGGAAAGATATGAGGGCGTAATAAAAAATGAGCTCTTAACAAAAAACAAAACTATTTATGTGGAGCATAACTCAGTTCATGGTAACACTTTATTTCGGTGGTCCACTTCTGTTGAGTAAGATTGCACCTGAGTATTAGCAGACTGTCTGCTTAATGTCTACTAACACTTTATTTTGATGGTCGAACAACAGACATTTTACTAGTACATGTCAATTTATTCTAATAATCCTAACCCTAACCTAATATAATGAGAGTTAGTTGACATGTAGTTGCAATATTACTTAGTCAACTGAATGTCAAAAGGGGACCATAAAAAAAGTTACCCAATTCACATTCACACATATGACAAGCTGTATCAGTCATACCATAAGAGCTGGAACATAACAGCGTCAAAACATACCAAACTACATATTTCTCCAGCCTTAGCAATAAAAAGCTACTGAGCGTGCAATTATGACTCAGAAAAAAGGATATAGTTCATTAAAAACATGTTACAACAAGACAAATTGTCAAAATGGGAACCTTCTGTTTAATTTGAGAAGAATACATTTTTGATTAAATAGTAGATTAATATTAGATTAGATTTTTTAAAATGGTAAATAAAACTAATTTATTGGAGTGTGTTTTACGAGAAAATACAATTTCAGACTTTATACTTTCAAATTTCTAAATCAAGGTGTTACTTGCCATTTCTTCTGAATTACTTTAATAAATTTACTGGCAATTTCTGAGTGAACATAGTTTCAATGTAAATCCAACTGTCCACCAATTGTTTTTCAATGTGTGGTATTTAATGTCTTTGATTAAAATTATAAAACAATTATGAAAATATGTATCTATCTGTCACTATTATCCACTGGAGTGCCCTTTAACGGCCACCAGAGGGCACTCTACTCTGAACCATCATATCACCAACAGACTCCGTATCACACTCTCACTCACACACAGGCACTACATTTCCCAGAAGCCCCATACCTAGTCACTGATCACCTCTGCCAGCTGTAGGTTATTATCCGGACTATTTAAGATCCTCTGTGACCTGCACACAGGGCGAGGTCTTCTGCAATGAAAGGGATGTAGATCCAAGTGCGGTGTAGATCCAAGTGCGGTGTAGATCCAAGTGCGGTGTAGATCCAAGTGCGGTGTAGATCCAAGTGCGGTGTAGATCCAAGTGCGGTGTAGATCCAAGTGCGGTGTAGATCCAAGTGCGGTGTAGATCCAAGTGCGGTGTAGATCCAAGTGCGGTGTAGATCCAAGTGCGGTGTAGATCCAAGTGCGGTGTAGATCCAAGTGCGGTGTAGATCCAAGTGCGGTGTAGATCCAAGTGCGGTGTAGATCCAAGTGCGGTGTAGATCCAAGTGCGGTGTAGATCCAAGTGCGGTGTAGATCCAAGTGCCGTGTAGATCCAAGTGCCGTGTAGATCCAAGTGCCGTGTAGATCCAAGTGCCGTGTAGATCCAAGTGCCGTGTAGATCCAAGTGCCGTGTAGATCCAAGTGCCGTGTAGATCCAAGTGCCGTGTAGATCCAAGTGCCGTGTAGATCCAAGTGCCGTGTAGATCCAAGTGCCGTGTAGATCCAAGTGCCGTGTAGATCCAAGTGCAGGCTTTAATCAAACAGGAGTAGTCACACGGGCAATGGTCAAACAACAGCAGACAGGTATGGAAGAGGATAGACAGAATCATGGTCGGTGGCCAGGCAACAATGTCAAGGCAGGTAGCAAGTTAAGACAGTCCAGGTAAAACAAAGCAATAGGTGTAAAGGCAGGCAGATAACAATGGCAGAAAATGGACAGGATCACGACAGGATCACGACAGGATCACGGCAGGACCACGGCAGGACCACGGCCGGACCACGGCGGGACCACGGCGGGACCACGGCGGGACCACGGCCGGACCACGGCCGGACCACGGCCGGACCACGGCCGGACCACGACCGGACCACGACCGGACCACGACTGGATGAGAAGACAGGTAATAACGCTCAGAAATGTCACCAGGGGAAAACAAGACCTCGCCCTGTGTGCAAGTCACAGAGGATCTTAAATAGTCTGGATAATAACCTACAGCTGGCAGAGGAGATCAGTGACTAGGTACGGGGCTTCTGGGAAATGTAGTGCCTGTGTGTGAGTGAGAGTGTGATACGGAGTCTGTTGGTGATATGATGGTTCATAGGGCACTCCAGCGGATAATAGTGACTCCGTCCGTCCGTCCAAAAGCTTCTGCCTCTCATCTAAAGAAAATATTTTAGTCTTTCATTTACAACCTTTGTTGTGTAGTTGACTCTTGTCTGAAAGTTGCCCTTGTGGTTTGCAGTTTAAGAAAAGTAAGGTGTATTTTTTTTCAAAACTCTTAAGTACAAAAATCCAAAGTGATCACACTTATAACACCGCTATTTCTTTATATATTTCTTTATCTCTCTATAGACACAGTCATTCTTTTAAACCCTGATTTCATACTTCCATTCTAGTTGTACATATTTCCTTCTATATAATCACGGTTTCAAAACACAAGATCATTGTGATATGCAATGAGAACATGTGGTTTAATCACTGAAACACAACCGTATGATCTTCTTTCAGTTTAGTACTTTTAACAATCAGTTGTTCAATAGCAAACAATGCAAGATACATGTTTCAAATCACCCGTGTTGCTGAAATAATTACAGTTACACAGGCTGCAGATGCCACATAAGAAAATACGCTTACATTACCTAAGTTACATAAAGTCCATAATGTTTGTAACCGTATCTATTCAGTGTGTTATCAAGTGATGAAGTATGACACAGTCATGAGGTTTTGTGTAGAAAAGAGTTTGCTGCCAATACAGTAATTGTTCTCACATGTCTGAATCTATACTGTAGTTGATCTTTATAAGGGTGGGTTACAGTAATGTGGCAGTCTCAACCATGGTAATGCCTCTGTTTACAGTATCACATGGCATATACTGTAAAATGATGCCATCTGTCTCCATCTTCTGATCTGATCAATCTGATGTTATACAGTCATTGACTCTTTCTTTTCCCTTGTACTCTGTCCTGTTCTATGTTCACAAATTTCAATGTACCTTCTATATCTGTCTCTGTCTCTCATACACACACACATTGGTTTTGCATGTTTTATGAGGACTTTCCATTGACAAGGATTTTATACTGTATAAATGGTGTATTCAATCCCCTATCCTCTAAACCTACCCATCACTGAAAACTTTCTGCATTTTTACATTTTTAAAAAAAAATAATTTTGTATGATTTATAAGCTGTGTGTGTGAGACAGCCCTTGTGACAACTAACCCCATATCTTGCTCATTTAGCATTATGGCGGGCTGGTGTCTCCCTCTGCTGGTCGTTACTGTGCAAAATGCAAAATTAGCTTTATTTTTTCAAAAGCCTTCACCTCGTGGAATTTTCAGAGATTGAGAAACGGAGAAAGCGTGAAAACCAAAGAGCTTGATGAAAGTCTAGGGTTTTTTGATTCCGCTCTCATTTGTCAAGAGCTGTTGAGGTTTACAACCTCAGTAAATCACCTGTTCTCCACACCACCGCTGTATAGATACATTAATATTTCAATTTCAGGAGAGCCCAGCTGAGTGTATGTAAAACACCAGCCCTCTTTTATCTATAGTCGAATCTCCACTGCAGCACACTTGAGCAAATTGTGGGTTGAAGGAACCAGTGAATGATCCAAGCCGGAATAACGTCTTAAGTGCAGATTGCTCCAGAACACTGTGGGATACCAAGTCTTTCCCAGAGAGACCGGGAGAGCTTTGTGCTCTGGGAAGACAAATACAGAATCTACACGTCCATATATGAAATATGATTTAGGCCTATAGAGAAATTTTTTATTTTTTATTTTTTTATTTTATTTACTGGATAAAATGAGCACAATGTAATATTTTGTGTACAAAATAGATACAAAAGGATGGGGCAAATTTTTTTATTTTTTTTTATTTCATTTTTTTTTTTCATGCCATTATGTATTTTTTTTTTTTGAAGAAGAAGTAGTATTTTATTGTACTGAAAAGGTAAACCATTAACATATTTCAGTTTTGGGCTAATTTTCTTTTATCTGAAATCTGTATCATGATGTAATTGCTCGATCAGTGTTTCAATCGCTGAAAGGCGTCCATAAAACAGCTTCAAGAAAACCAGCTTATTTAGTGACCATAAACTCATAGTCACATAGAAAAATGAACTCCAGAGAGGAGCATTTAGCTAAATATATGCACAGTCTTACATATTCATTATAATTTTTGATGTTCTTCAATTATAAGGCATGTTTGAATAAATGCGTCAAGTTATAACAGCCACAATTTAAATGTTTATAATTCAAAAAACGAATAGGGAGTAGAAATATAATTATGATTGTATGCTAAAGTTAGTATTATGCCTTTATTATTATATAAAAAAACTTCTTGGAGTGCAAAATCAAGTAATTTTATAACCTTCAATATGAGAAAATTTGCCAGCAGCCTACAAAAATCTATCCAAATCTAATCGACATTGAATCCGTATCGAATCGCAAGCTTGGGAGTCAAAATCGGATCGACACAACTAACCCCATATACATACCTTTAAGAAAATTTACAATACATTTTAAAAAGAAAAAAGAGAAAGTTGTCAAATGCAACCCCCAAAACATTATTTATTTTTTAAGATAACTCTTTACACATATTTGACAATTGGAAATATCAGATATTTCATGCTATGGTCAACAAATTTGTGAATATTTTGAATAAAAGAGGAAAAATGAAATTAAAGCAGATCATCAGTCATACCCAAACCTTGCTTACTCGAGGTATGCTGGTTCCAAGAACCACGTCCGGGAGTAAGTTCAGCCAACCCAGAGTGTGTTCTGAGGATGTCCGGTTCGTCAACGAACCGTTCTTTTGAACCGGTTCTTTTTAGTTAACCGGTCGAATCAGATCACCAAATCGAACTGAATCGTTCCAAACAGTTCGCGTCTCAAGTCATCACTAATCCACAATTTTTTAAAATTACTCACTGACCCGAAATAAACCGATATCCCGGAGTATATAGTTACTCCAGTAACTCAAACGCACAGCATGAACAGACAGACAGCAGCTGATACTGAGCATGCGCGTACTACCGAACCTGAGGTTCTCGAATCACCAGTACAGAATCGAGAACTGTTTCTATCGGACACGTTCGATACTGCGCATGCGTGATAGCACCGTCTCTGAACCGAGCTGTTTCTGATGCTGTGCTGAATGCTGATACTATATGAGCCCGGGTGGACCGAGGACTTAATGAGGGGGAGAATTTGGCGACATGTAAGTTTATATAATAACAAATAAACAATGCAAATGCAACTAGTTTTATTAAACAACATTTTAACATGAACTTGTTCAGTCAAAACTTGTAAATTAATTGTACTATTTACTGTTGTGTATGCAAGTTATATTTTAAGCTTGATAAGCTGGATGGTTTCTGTAAAAAGTTGATGAAGACAAGATTATTTACTTTATTTTTAAGACATGAAAAACTTCCGTGTTTGCACACTAGTGCCTGAATTGTGTGCTTTTGCAAAACGTAAATGTAAGAAACTCATCAAAAATGATAACGATGACGTTACGATTACAAATAAATATTTTTAATGTATTTTCATCCACCTGGAAGATATAAATGACGTAATTACGTGAGGACGTAAAAGAACCGGTGATCCGTTTTTTTTAACCGGTTCATTGAAACGATCTGTCCGATAGAACCGGTTCGCTAAAAAGAACCGGACTTCCCATCACTGGATTCCCGGTTAACCCACAAGACATTCTCAACAGAGCGACGAATCGATTTATTATATAAATTACTTATAAAACGTCCTGTTATAAAAAGGAAAAAAGCAGATCCTTGTGTGAGATGACAATGAAATAAATACATATATTAGAATTGAATAAACATTTAAACATTATAATATTGTTTTATATATATACACAGTACAATGCAGCTGGAAAGTATTCATAGCGCTTCACTTTTCCACATTTTGTTATGTTACAGCCTTATTCCTAAAGGATTAAATTCACTATTGTCCTCAAAAGTCTACAAACAATACCTCATGATGGCAACGTGAAAGAAGTTTGTTTGAAATCTTTGCATATTTATTCAAATTATAAAAAAAAAAAAATCACATGTACATAAGTATTCACAGCCTTTACTCAGCCTTACTTTGTTGAAGCACCTTTGACACCAATTACAGCCTCAAGTCTTTTTGAGTGTGATGCTGCAAGCTTTGCACACCTATTTTTTTGGCAGTTTCTTACATTCTTCTTTGCAGGACCTCTCTAGCTCCCTCAGTGCACAGCCATTTTCAGATCTCTCCAGAGATGTTCAATCGGGTTCAAGTCTGGGCTCTGGCTGGGCCACTCAAGGACATTCACAGAGTTGTCCTGTAGCCACTCCTTTGTTATCTTGGCCGTGTGCTTAGGATCGCTGTCTTGTTGGAGGATGAACCTTCGGCCCAGTCTGAGGTCAAGAGCACTCCGGAGCACTTCACAAGAACTTCATCTTTCTCTTGATCCTGACTAGTCTCCCAGTTCATGCCGCTGAAAAACAACCCCACACCATGATGCTGCCATCACCGTGCTTCACTGTAGGGATGGTATTGGGCAGGTGATGAGCAGTGCTTGGTTTCCTCCAGACATGACGCTTGTTATTCAGGCCAAAGATTGTTTCTCATTGTCTGAGAGTCTTCCAGCCGGGCTGTCATGTGCTTTTTACTGAGGAGTGGCTTCCGTCTGGCCACTCTACCATACAGGACTGATTGGTGGAGGGCTGCAGAGATGGTTCTTCTGGAAGGTTCTTCTCTCTCCCCAGGTTCTTGGTCTGGGAAGAGTCCTGATGGTTCCAAACTTCTTCCATTTACGGATGATGGAGGCCACTGTGCTCATTGGGACCTAGATCTTCCCTAGATCTGTGCCTCGATACAATCCTGTCTCGGAGATCTACAGACAATTCCTTGGACTTCATGGCTTGGTTTGTGCTCTGACATGCACTGTTAACTGTGGGACCTTATATAGACAGGTGTGTGTCTTTCCAAACCATGTCCAATCCACTGAATTTACCACAGGTGGACTCCAATCAAGTTGGACTCCAATCAAGTTCGCAACATCAGGAAAATCCGTCCCTTCCTGACTGAACACGCAACACAACTGCTTGTCCAGGCCCTGGTCATTTCAAGGCTTGATTACTGCAATGCTCTTCTGGCTGGTCTGCTGTCAAGTGCAATCAAACCTCTTCAAATGATCTAGAACGCTGCTGCACGTCTTGTCTGCAACGAGCCTAAGAGAGCCCACGTCACGCCCCTCTTCACCTCTCTGCACTGGCTACCCCTTGCTGCTCGCATCAAGTTCAATGCGCTGATGCTTGCTTACAGATCCACCACAGGCTCTGCACCTTCCTACCTCCACACACTGCTACAACGCTACGTCCCCACCAGAAGCCTGCGATCGCTAAAGGAACGAAGGCTTGTGGTACCGTCACAGAGAGGCACAAAATCACTCTCCAGAAACTTCTCCTTCACTGCTCCCTGCTGGTGGAATGATCTCCCTACTTTCATCAGGAACGCAGAATCCCTGGCAATATTCAAGAGACAGTTGAAAACTCATCTCTTCCGTGAACACTTAATCCCCTCATAAAAAAAAAAAAAATAAAAAACCCTTTCCTTCCCTTTTCCCTTCCTACTCTAGCTTATGGTACTGAGCAATGTATGAAACTTGTATTGTGAGCACTTCCTGTGTTATTTGCCAATTCATGAAGAATCGCTTGTTTGTTTTCCTCACTTGTAAGTCGCTTTGGATAAAAGCGTCTGCTAAATGTCTAAATGTAAATGTAAATGTTGTAGTGGAAACAGTGGAAACAGGACACACCTGAGCTCCATTTTGATTGTCATGGCAAAGGCTGTATGTAATTTAATTTTTTTTATTCGTTTTTTTTTTTTTTTTTTAATAGATTTGCAAAGATTTCAAACAAATTTCTTTCATGTTGTCTTTGTGGGGTATTGTTTGTCTAATTTTGAGGAAAATAATGAATTTAATCCCTTTAGGAATGAGGCTGTAACATAACAAAATGTGGGAAAAGTGAAGCGCTGCGAATACTTTCCGGATGCACATTTACAACCCCAATTCCAGAAAAGTTGAGACAATTTGTAAAATGCAATAAAAACCACAATCTGTGATTTGTTAATTCTCTTGAATCTCTTTTTAACTGTCAAAAGTACAAAGAAAAGATTTCTGATGTTTCCGCTGACCAACATAACTGTATTTTGTAAATATAAACACGTTTTGATTTTGATGGCTACAACACACTCCAAAAAAGTTGGGACAGAGGCAAAATAAAAGTGAAAAGATTATATAATATCCAAGTTAAACTGTTTTTTTTTTAAGCAGACCACAGTTAGCAGGTGAATTGGTAATAGGTGAGGGTATCGTATCTCGGACTTTGCATGCAAAGATGTGTCATGGCTCACCCTTTTGTGCCAAATGTCATGATTGAAGTCAGTAAACCCAGAGAAGTGTCAGTCTGTGTAGCGCCAGGCAGGAATCCTCCGTTGAATGCGGATAACCTTCGAGTCCTCAGATGGCTCTGTATGAGAAACCATCATGCTACTTTGTTAAATCTAGCCACATGTGCTCAGGAGCACTTTGGAAAACCTTTGTCTCTCAACACAGTCTGACGCTGCAGCAAGAGATGCAACTCGAATCTCTGTTACGCAAGGAGAAAGCGATACATCTGTTTAATGCAGAGGTTCTGCCGTGATCTCTGGCCCGAGCTCATCTCAGATGGTCCAAAAGAGAGTGGTGTGTGCTTTCGTCAGATGAGTCCATGTTTAAGCTTGTTTTTGGACAATGACAATCACAGACTGTTGAGCAGATGTCTTGTATCAGGCGAGATTGGATAAGAAATCCACTTGCAAAATTGGAACATTTAGTCTCCTCAACTCCCAAATGATTAAAAATTGTAATTAAAAGCAAAGGTGATGTGTCACCGTGGTAAACATGCTCCTGTCCCAAACATGCTTTTGGAGAGTGTTGCAGCCATCAAAATTTACTTTCAAAATGTTCAGTCAAAACATTGGAAATCTTTTCTTTATACTTTTGTCACTTAAATAAAAGTTAAAGAGAATCAACAAATCACAGATTGTTAATTTTATTGCATTTTACAAAATGTCCCAACTTTTTAAACTTTATATATATATATATATATATATATATATATATATATATATATATATATATATATATATATATATATATATATATATATTATTTATATATATATTTTATATTATTTACATATATATTATTTATTTATATATATATATATATATATATATTATTTATATATATATTTTATATTATTTATATATATATTATTTATATATTATTTATTTATATATATATATTATTTATATATATAATATAAAATATATATATAAATAATATAAAATATATAAATAATATAGGCAGGTTATGTTCATTGTTGAGTAAGTTGCTATATGGCTACTTACCCTGAAAGTTACCTCCGGTTTTGGAACAGAAAGTTGTCGTAATCTGCTTACTTACTCTTACACATACCCAGGCATGTCACATAACCTGATTTCTGGAATACCCCCCAGGACTAATGGTGCGTTCAAGTCATATCAGAAAGATCATACGAGATGAATGCCACCACAAAGTCGCAAATACAAATGGCAAGCTGGGGATTTTGCTGGAGGCGTGTCAGTGAGAAGCATGGCAGAATCCCATAATACTAGGTAGCATTGACATTGTCAGGCGTTTTATTTAAAACAAAATTAGCTAATTGCCTGATGTCATAAACACAACTTCCCAACTCATAAATATGAACTTCCCAGGAGGACACATCATCATTAAATGCTGTGCTGCTATGATGAATGGCTATGATGACTAGCTGAGGTTTTGAATCACATCAGGCTGTTGTTCTACATGCTGCCACATGGTGGAGTCTTGTCTAAACCAGGAGAAAGTGAATTGGATGACATTTAGTATACATGCTTGGTCCTAATAAACACATTAAAATGAAGCCTGTGCTGCCTTTAAAACTAACCACAGCTAGACTGAAAAGATTGATACGTGTCTTTAAGGATCCAATGAGCACAGGAGAGATAGACAAACAAACTCTTTCCACTGTTTTTTTTTTTTGGCGTCTTGTCTGAGAGAAAAACAAGTAGGCAATCTTTTTTCTGTCAAAGCATATGTGGCGCAGCTTTCAGCTCTCTTCATTGGGCTTTTCTTTTCTTCATTTCCAGTGACCGTAAGAAAAATTAGATGCTGAAAGACTCTATTAATTTGGGAAACACAGCCAAAATCTCAGTCCACATGAAATTCTCTAGACGAGAAATGCCTCTTGAACTACAAACCAAATGTCCGGTCTCCTCCCAAAATGACAGTTAAACCCATCAAACGACACACCGTCCGGCGCTAGGCCCGACTTCCCCTCACAACGCTCACCCGAAGACCCCAAAAACGTTTTAATCATCCAGTAATTAATATTCCTCAAGAAAGAACCCATGAGGAACCAATTATTCAATAAGACCCCCAACCCCCATTGTTTAATGTGACGTACAGGACGTATGTACACTGCAGTTGACGCTTTCAGCCGGTGAATTCAGAGGTCCAACATCACCGCCATTGGCTGGGCTCGATCCTCGACCGCTGCACGGCGATAATTGAGATCAGATGCGAGCGCGACCTGCGCAGAGGGTAACCTGGAAGCATTTATTTTATGGAAAAGATGTTTAGTTAAGTGCAGAGCTGTGGTCTAATGAGGCTGGACTGGGTTCTGTGATGAATATGATTGGTGAAAGCTCTGAAGGCTGGTTCCTGAGTCCTTCCTTCCTTGCGCATCAGGTTACAGATTAGTAGACTTCCTGTCCACTCCATGCATTTACCCTCGAAAAGACAATCCTTTTTAATGAAGCTTATCATGTATTCGACTCGGATGCATTAATCCTTTTGTGACTTAACGTTTGATAAGACGGGCTCTGTAACGCATCATGAGTCCGTTCTGTGATGTCGTTGAACTTTGAGGGGCACATATATAGCATTTTTGTTATATCAATTTAGTTATTAATTTATTCAAATATACATTATAAAAATGCAATTAGATGCAAAAACTCTTCTGTTATGTATCAAAAACATTATTGGTAACACTTTACAATAAGGTTCATTAGTTAAACATTAGTTAATGTAGTAACTAACATGAAGTAGCATGAGCAACACATTTGTTACTGTATTTACTAATCTTCGTTAACGTTAATGAATGAAAATACAGTTCATTGTTTGTTCATGTTAACAAGATTTTAATACTGTATTAGTAAATGTTGAAATGAACATTAACAAAGATGAATAAATAAATGCTGTAGAAGAAAAGTTCATTATTAGTTCATGTTAACTAATGAACCTTAATGTAAAGTGTTTGATACACCCATCCTTTATACCATAATGAAGAAAAACTTTCATTAAAATAATTAAATTCCATGTATTCATGGTGTGAGGAAAATGTTATTTTTTACTTGATGGTTACACCACATGACAATTTTAGTCATTAAAGGAACATGAATACAAAAAGTATACATTACTTTGATTTTTAAAAGACCTTTCCAGACATAAAGTTTTCTTGCAAAATCTACACATTTGCGCCAATTTTCTTCTGCACAAATACACCAAATTTTGAATTTTTCCTCAACGGTCAATTATTTTTGAGTTATTTATTTCAGATGACCCTCCCCTGAAAGACATAAACTAAATGTGGTTGGTTGCTTTTACATGTTCTTGTGTAAGTCGGCAGATCGGAATAAGGCTTGACCAGAATAAGGTAAAAACGCTGCGTCTGAAATTCTTTACTATATGGGAAAAACAGTACGGCAAAAGAATAGTATGTAAGAATACATAGTATTCGGAAAAACTGTGCGAAAAGTCCCTACTACTTGATGACCTACTACTTCCGCTGAGATTCTTAAGTGTGCATTCGATGGACACTTTACCGTCCTGTGAGGCCACCGGAGAGGATTTATGAATGGAGGTGACTGACGCTGCTCGGTCACATGACAGACACAACATGGTGGATGTAGTGCATCTGAGTTTAATTCATATTCATACTATATAGAACTTACTTTTTTATAGGTTGCCAAGTAAATTCAAATTCAAATGTAGTACATACTTAGAGAGTGTGTGACTTTGGATGCAGCAAAAGTCGACCAGACTTTATGCCACTCGTCTATCTAAGTGAGGCTCTACTAACCACCCAATAAACTCACAAAGTAAAAATATTTTTACATGCTACTGACTGAGAAATCTCACAAGGTGGCCTTAAATGGCCATTCAAATGCAAGACGCTATTAGATGGCAGTCACACCGCTATCCAATCTTTATCTGTTTGTGACACAGAACTGCAGTCCACTTTCATTCCCTTCTGTCACTTGTGATCACATACTCAGCGAAAGGCCTCTCACCCCAGTCGCGTGTCCCTCTAACTAACTTGCATGGCAGGTGCCTCCCTTCTCGTTTATGCAGTAAAGACTTATGAATAATATGCGCTCGGCACAGACAGCTTGGTGCACGTGAGCATGTATGCCATGACCCGCACTCGCCTCATCCTGCATCTCTCCGTGCTTTGAGCCGTTGATTACAATCCTCCCGGGGGGATATCACGACTCCGTGGAGATGGGGGTATCTAGTGCTCCAGTCACTTAGGATCAAGACAGGGGCAGGAAATCGCTACGGACTTAAAGCTAAATATATAATTCCTCCCGTGCCGGTAATCACAAGGTCCAGACGATTTGAAATGACAGTTTAACCACTTCAAACTCAAAGACGTTTCTGTTCAATAGGATTCATCTAATGAGTGCACCCTGTGCCCGGGATGTAATTGCATATATATCAGGTTTAGGTCGTTCAGGTTGGATGCAGGGCAACAGGAAGGAAACTATTTCCACAGTATAAATTCCCAACTAACAGATTTCATTTTATATTGAAAACTAGATTTGCATTTGTGGTGCAAGACAACAAAAAGTTGAAGTTTAGCTAAGCTAAATTAAAATTCATTTTAAAAAAAATTCCATATTTTTGCTTCCTGGAAAACTGGCAAAAATATCGATGACTCATTTTGTCCAATCAGATGCCCACAAAATGAACATGTCACTCCCCCTAATACCAAGCTGGCAATAGCAAGTAGCAAATGGGCTGTGTTCGAAATCGCACCATATACCCTCATTCACTAATATCTAGTTCACTTGAGGGAGTGAATGGAAATGAATGCGAGAATTAATATTATTCTGATATTATGCTGCACAGTAAAAACCCCAGAGTTAAATCAACTCTGCTCAGATAACATTTGGTCCCTCTCTAAATAGTGTTAAAGTCACACTGAACTAGTGTTAAAGTAACACTCTTCAGAGATTGAATGTCTTTTATCTTCAGTTGATTTCATCTAAGGCTGTGGCTGAAGTCAGTTGTAGTTCTTGTGTTTCTCTTTTCTTCAGTGATTCTGCTTGTTAACAGCAGGTGTTCATCATTAATGTTCAATCATCGCTTAATTAATTGCTTAATTATCTCATTAACTTTAACTCTGCTTTTTAACTCTAACTAAAACTATTTAGAGAGGGACCAAATGTTATCTGAGCAGAGTTGATTTAACTCTGGGGTTTTTACTGTGTGTACCCACATTGGACCAGCAGTTTTGAAAATGGATGGATGGATGGATTCAGCTGTGGGCTTCGGCACACAACTCTCACAGTGAATTATGGGTATTCTCTAGCCGTTTGCTGCGTCCGAAATCGAATACTATATAGTACTCAAAAACAGTATGCGATCAAAGTAGTATGTCCGAATTCATAGTATTTGAAAAACAGTAGGCGAAAAGTACCCGGATGACTACGATGGGCACTTTAATATGAGGCCACAGGAGAAGATTTGTGAATGGAGTTGTAGTGACCTAACTGACGGTGGTCGGTCATGTGACAAAACAACATGGCGGATGTAGTACATCCAGATTTCATTCATTCTACACTCATTCACACTATATAGAATGTACTTTTTCAACGGTCATGAAGTAAATTTAAATTCAAATGTAGCACCTACTCAGACGGTATGCGATTTTGGACCCAGCTATTGGTTGTGTACTCATTATTGTGGTGCATTGTGGGATTGAATGAGTGCTCTCGATAACGTCCACTATGGTTTCAGACACCACTACAAATGGCTGTCCCCTTTAGTAGTGCCCTATTTAAGAGTATGGAATTATTAAGAGTATTAAGCAATTTTGGGCGTGTGAGTGACAGGTTGCCCCGCCCTTGCGCCAGTAAACACGTCATCAGAGAAGAGAAAAGATGCCTCTGCAAGAGGGAGATGAAGCTTCTTTGATTAAAGATTATGAGAGTACAGAATTCCCAAATTTCTTTAAAGAAATTAATTAATAAAATAAAAACAATTTACAAAAACACACATGTGGAGACACGTTAAGAGATTCGAGTTTAATTGCAGAAAACCTTGACAAAAAAATGAAGTAAGAGGGATTTCAGTACTGTGCTTTATCGCGGGCAGTATAATAAATGATCACGGAGGAAAAGTTTGTTAGGCTGATATCGAATAACAGCAGCAAGCTCGAAGTCCAATTCAAGTGTGAAGTGACATGTTAAATCTAACCGCGCATTCAAGCTAGGCTATCATCATGCCTACATTTCAATGCATTTCACAAGCAAGCCACATATTAAGTTGTGTAATTCTTTAAAAAGCGCTCAGATTGACCCGAGATCAAGAATGAATAATGCATTCGGTAGAAAAGGCTTCGTTTTGAACTCCTTACACGATCCCCTGATATATGCATGACTATCAGAGGGAAGAGAATCCGCGCTAATTTCCCTTCCACTTTGCATATGCAGTGATCATGCCCTTATGGCACCGACATCCCGACGGAAAAGCTCTTTTCATCTCCAGCGAAGTGCATCTCGCGCTTAAACTGATTGGATTCTTGATGAGGCGGTCGGGGTGGCTCGCGCACTTCAGGCGAGGACGCGTCGAGCGCGCGGGAGCCAATTCGGTGCCGCTGAAGTGATTAAACGCGCTCTCGAGGTCCCCGGTAACTATCTCCGCGTACGGATGCGTGCGTGGACCGTAATCAGCGCACGCGGACAGGGAAAGTATAATAGCGCTGCTCTGCTCCTGGAGACCCCGTTGTCTGTAAAGTGCTCATATTCCCACCTAACCAGCATATCAGTGTTCTAGCATTGTCACAAGAGTGAGGATGAATAATGCAGTGCAGTCCTAAATCATTTGCATGCAAACTAGGCAGGAAATGTGCAAGGTTTTCACACATTTCCACAAGGCAGAGAAGGCCGCTGGACACTTTTAAGTCGGCGATTATCAGATGCGTTGTTGTTTTGCTTTTGCGCACACACTGACCCCTTTCTGAC
This sequence comes from Zacco platypus, assembly GCA_038088235.1. NCBI lineage: Eukaryota > Metazoa > Chordata > Actinopteri > Cypriniformes > Xenocyprididae > Zacco > Zacco platypus. Next base: position 2,911,406 of record CM076086.1, on the reverse strand, counting down.
GCAGGTCAAGAGGTGACGGCCCAAAAAACGTAGAGTGTATATTTCCGCAATGCGAGTTTACTGTCAATTCGAGAGTTTACAGAGCCAATTTACATGTATATATTTCCAGTGACACAGAAGGAAAAACATTTGGTCTCCCCGCTGCTATCGCAATCCTCTCCATCATGGTAGTGGTAAACAGAGAAACTCACAGTAATCCACTTGATAAATGTCAAGTGAAATGAAGCTATCAGCTGAAAGCAATTTTCGGGGCAATGCGCAGAGCCAGAGACTCGGGATTTTCACCCCTCCATCGATCATGAGCCTCTCTCTCAGGCCAAGGTATACAATGCCCCCAAATTGCTGACATATGGACCAGGGGAAACCTGCCCATTTCCTCTGTCTGCGAACTAGCTCCTCTAAACTTTTGTTTATTTAGTGACTCCATGTTTTCAGCCATTAGAGACAATGCTTTTCGGTTACCAGCACTGACATGCAAGGAACAGTGTTGGATATGTAAGGAATAACCGAAGAAGGAATGTCGTATTATTTACAATGAATGCGGTCAGGAGATGATAATGCAACCACAAAACGATTAGTGCGAGTTCATTTTCTTACACAACTGATTTGTGTACTTGTTTACTAGTCACTTTATTGTTTTTTTTTTTTTGGCTTTTGCCCAGCTACTGAAATTAGAAAAGAAGAAAAATTTGAAGTTGCGACAGTCTTTTCTTCCCTATTGTGATGTATATCTAAATGAAATTGCTTCTCGAATAAGAATAAATGTAGGGCGGGACTTGATTTTATCCATAGGGAATTGATTGGATGGTTGTGGTTTGTTATTGGTGGGTCTCATGTGAGTGACAGGTTGTCCCGCCCTCACGCCAGTAAACGCATCATCAGAGAAGAGAAGAGATGCTGCAAGAGGGTGGGGAAGTTATTTTGATTAAAGATTACAAGGGTATTTGATTTCTAGAAAAATTATGTGTAATAATAAAAAAAAATAACAATTGCAATATTCCGTAAAAAAAAAAAATATATATATATATAAGAATGGTCAAATTTGTTATAAGTTATACGAAGTCTAAAAAAAAGAATAAAGCTTCTTTATTGGCATCTGAACCTTTTAAATTCATAGAACCTTTCATCACTTAAAAGGTTTTTAGAGTAGAAAAAAGGGCCTTTTGATTATTAAAGTGTTCTTCACAAGTTCGTATGTTCACTGATAAGTGAAAAACTGAGTGTAGCAAAAAAACACCTTGAAATATTCGTCAACCAACTCAGAACTCAGAACTGTTGTGGTAAAATGAGGCATATTTTAATAGCCATTTTGGAATAATCTTAGGCATTACGTTTCAACATGAATAAACAAAAAACAGCAGATGTGGAAATATGATTCAAAAGAAAAAATGCACACACACACACACAAGAAACACAGTGGTCTACAGCAACAGAATACTAACCAATGCGTTTTATTCGGTTTACATTACTAGATCTGATTATATAGATGAAAATAATGACTATTTTTAGCTTGGTGGCTGCAATAGTGAATGCGAAACAAATGTTGACAGCATGTTGCCGTGTGCACTCTTCTCCACCCTGTGTGACTTTCACCGTCCTGTGAAGACCACAGAGTTTACATTCAGTGCGGTGCTTTTTACATAAACACCCCGTTTGTGGCATTGCTTTGATTAGGAGGAGTACCCCAAATCACATTAAAACTTCATTTGTCCTCCGTTTGTTTGTTTGGAGATGTGAACACAAGGAGCTCCATAAGCCACTGGCGTGCCACGCCAACATTTGTTTATGCATGAGAAAAACACCCAAACACCATCCAAAACACCACCTTCAGTGCTTCCATCACCACCATCATTAACTGTTTTTCTGTTTGGGGGATTTTTGTTCCAGTCGAGAATAGCTGACTCCCTTTGAGCTGAGAGACAAACGGGTCAGCGGCATTAGTTTGGAAGGTCACGTTGTCATCCAAGTAACTCCTTGGTTTTAGTGGCCAGCTGTTTGTCAATGTCTGCCACGTAACCGTCTGCCATTTGTTGAACCTGGTGATATTGGACAGAACAAATATATATTGTGATAATTACGATATTAACACATTCATATGTTCATGTAACTGCAAAAAATGAACCTTGTGGGTAGTTATTTATTTGTTATACAACAACAATAATTAATAATAGTTTTATCACCATTATTATTAATAGTACTGATAAGACAATAATATCTTATTATTTATTAGTACTACTACTACAACTACTACTAACAACAATACTTCCTAATGCTGTCAAATCGATTAAATCACATCGAACATAAATGTATTTTATATATATATACACACACACACACATATTTACAAACTTTTATGTTAGATGCGATTTATCGATTTGACAGCACTATTACAGTACTATGACTAATAATTTATAATTATTTATTAAACATTGATGTATATTGAATTATCGTTATTTTGTTGATATTCTACAACAGTACTTTCAAATTAATATTTATTTTTATTAATAATAAAACAATTTTATTATTAATATTACTATTAATAACCATTTATTTTATATTTTCTTATTATTTTATCTTATTTATTGATTTTTTTTGTAATTTTGTTGTTCTGCAACAGTATTTTCAAATAAATATTTATTAATAATAATAATAAAACCTTTTTTATCTACTACTACTACTACTACTACTACTACTACTACTAATAATAATAATAATAAAACCTTTTTTTATTTACTACTACTACTACTAATAATAATAATACCTTTTTTTTATTTACTACTACTACTAATAATAATAATAATAAAACCTTTTTTTATTATTTACTACTACTAATAATAATAAAACCTTTTTTTATTATTTACTACTACTAATAATAAAACTTTTTTTATTATTTACTACTACTACTACTACTACTAATAATAATAATAATAATAATAATAATAATAATAGTTTATATTTATTATTATTATTATTATTATTTATTAATCACTGGTGTCTATTAAAGTTCTGTCATTTTGTTGTAATTATGCTACAGTTTCTACATCATCATCACTCCAAATGATAATCCAAACTACTTGTTAAACAACTGTTCAATTGATCCTCAGTTGTATGACCTGTTTTTCGATCAAGTGAATGGTATCATCAGAGACGCCCTCTTTGGACTTCTTCAGTTGACTGATGGCGTTGGACCGCACTCTCCTCAGCGAGTCCTTGGCCTTGTTACTGAACTGCTTCGCCAGTTTCACCAGATTCTCCCGGTGTTCTCGCGTCACCCTTGCAGACAAATATGCGGTTGAATTAACTCAGTGCATGACTCATTTTAGATCATAATAATTTTCTGAAGTCTTTAGTTCAGATAGGCAGACTTATATTTTTAGTCCAAATGACGCCAAGAGAAAATCTGATTGTCCAGACTGTTATTTACACCGTGATATTATAACGCTTATAATAGACAACGAGTGCTTATGATACGGTTTCAAGCCAGAAACGACTACAATATGTTTTTTTTTTTAAAACAAAAAAAGTTTGACAATCAACAAACTGTTCTTCTCGACCAAATTCTGATGTAGGTGTAGAAGTTTCCCCATCTTATAATTGGCATTTTGCTGCCAGCCATTTGCAAACAGTCCAAGAGTGCTGTCTGTTTACTGCAAACAATGTTCATAATTACTGATTCCGAGCCAATCAAGCCTCCCGCTCTCTTTAGAAATGCAAATGCATGCGACGAGGCTGTGCTGATTACGGGCGAGACGTTCGGCCCCTCCATACACGCTGCCAGACAAGCACCTGCTGCTGTAGCTGTAGCGCGGCCTCGTAATCAAAGAGTTTTGTGGTTTGCAGAATGAAGGCCGTGCAGTGGGACTATTTGGCTTGGCAGGGAAGAGGAGCGGTGGTCAGAGATTGAAGACCACGGAGTTTTCTTCTTTGTATCAAATATAATAGAGAGTGTATGGAGCACAGAAGGGAACATGAAAAATAACAATACAAAGTTACCTTAAACTCTGACAACAGACAACAGATCCATTTTAAATGCATATTTCAGATTTAAAAGAACAGGATACGATGGAAATGAAATAAGAAACATGAACTTCAAGAAAAGCATGCAACCCTTGAGTGTTCTGGCTGCTTGTAAGGTGCTGAGATGCAGTTGACAGAGTGTTCTGGATGGTTACTAAGGATTTCTTATGCAGTTGAAAGGCATTCTGGGAGTTTGTAAGGGTGTTACTATGCTAGGTGATTGTTGTTAGTTATTGTTTACGCCCCAAGTGAAAAGAGGCCCTCCTTAACCTTGATGGGTAAAAGCTAAAACCTAAGCTGGCCGTCCAGCCTGGTCAAGCAAGCTTGCAGCTGGTTATAATAAAGGCTGAAACAATGCATTTGTGTGAGAAAAATATCCATATTTTATAACAAAGTAAAACATAGACCGCCTTCCGTATTCAACTTACGAAAAAGCGTAACTGAATACGGAACTAAACTAATACGGAAGGCATAGGACATAGCGTTAGTGTTTTGAACTGCAAGAGGCGTTACGCTTTCTTCCTAAGTTGAATACAGAAGGCGGTCTGGCGGAAGCACTTTATAAATTGTTACATATGGATATTTTTCTTATACAAACGCAAGGCCCTTATTAACCCCCTGGAGATGTGTGGAGTACGTTTATGATGGATGATGCACTTTCTTCAGCTTCATACTCATTGGTCCCTGTTCACTGCCGCTATAAAGCTTAGATTAATATAACTCCGAATTGTGTTCATCAGAAAGAAGAAAGTCATAGGATGGCTTGAGGGTGAGTAAATCTTGGGATAATTTTCATTTTAAAGTGAACTAATCCTTTAAGTTAAAAAGACATTAGCATTGGGAAAATAGCACTGAACAGACAAACAGGAAGAGAGTGAGAACAGAAGTGAAAACAAACATAGCTTGTAGAAAGGGATGTTAAAAGGAAAGGTGAGAGTGGTCATGAGGATTCAGGCCCTGGGCGGTAAAACACTCACTTGGGAACAGGCACCCTGATGATGGTGCCCTCCACCTCTGGGTTGAGTCCCATGCTGCTGTCTTGCAAGGCACGGGTGACGGCTGTCGTGGCCTGAGGACACGTCACACAAACAAACACATACACATCAGAGCTAATGACAGCCAGCTGCGCATAAGGTTCTGGTACTGCGCAAACCTTTGCATCTCTCCAGCCCTCATATCTCACTAGACCACCCCCTTCCAGATCAGTGAAGCACCCCGACCCCAGGCCCTTTGATCCAGAAGGAGCTGGGCATCATCTCCCCATGATGGAGCTCCAGAGAGAGAGGGGTAGAGGGGTGGAGTGTGTGCTGTAGGAAGCGCCGCGGGGCGCTGTCAGCGCCAGATCCCGTGGGATGGAGCTGAGAGGTTGCAGTACAGGGCACTGACCCACGTGACCCTGTGTCGAGGGTTTCTGCCTGTTCACCTCATAACCTATTACTATGTGGCTAGCCTGAGATTACACTCTGAACTTGTGAGCAGGCAGTCTAGTATGTATACATTATGGGGGCCGCCCGGTTTCACGGAGAAGGATTTAGGCTGTTTGGAATACTAGTGTACTGTATACTGCATAATATATATATATATATATATATATATATATATATATATATATATATATTATATACACACACAATATTAAAAATATATTTAAAAAATCAATTTTAATTGGCCTAAAAAGCTTTTTATGCATCTTCGAGCAAGTGATGTCTGATTAGCGAACAAATGATTCTTATGAACTGATTCTTTTTAATGAGCCATTCAAAATGATTCACAAAACTCACTCACTCACTGAATTGTGAGTCACTGAAAGTTTATTTACTGTCTGGTTGTTCGTGACGATGTGTAAATATGATACATATTCATTTGTATCTTATTTACACATTCATAACAGAATTTTGTTGTATAAATTAATAACGGAATACTAAAAAAAAAAATTAAATATTTAACAAGAATATTATTAATTATTGTTTAACATTTGAGATCCAAATGTAAAGTGGAATCATCTGTAAAAGCAATCTTTGTTTGGGATGCCCATTGGGACAATAATCAAACACACATGCATACACACACACACATCTTTTAAAGAAAGCTGTACACACATTCCTCTTATGTTAAATGCATTTCTTGTGAGGTCTGACTCACAGCCATTGTGTGCGTGTGATTCCTCTCTGAACATCATCCATCATTATTTCCTGGTGGTTCAGAATTTTACGGTAAAACCAGTATTGTTCTGGTTAGGTCCAGATACCCTCAGTACTTGTGATTAAAAAAAAAAAAAACACAAGAGGGTTCAAAGTCAGCTTGAGAAAATGTGGGCTAAAAAAACACCACTTTCTTAATGATTCTGAATACCACACAGGCACAAGGAGATCGAAAGCTAATGACTGCTGTCTGCACTACAACACACAACAGCCACTGGTGTTTCTCAACTAGATTGGACCTTCTCTGGCCCTTTAATGAATGAATGGAAAACAACGGCGTCTTCTCGAAGAGTGCGTAATGGATTAGAACAATCATGAAGCTGTTTACTTTCGGGCCAGGACAGTCACCTCTGTGTTGTTTTTTGCAGGCCTGTTAGGTAATGGCCAGTTTTTCCTGACACCCTAAACGGCCGCATCTGGCATTATGGCCATCCGAGCATGAAAACTGACCCCTTAATACTGTGCAGGGTCTTTTATGTATTATACTAATATAGAGGTGATGAATAGAGGCAAATCCATTTGCAAATGGTTAATTATGTCAATAACTTAGCATGTCACCTCAACTACTGCTAACACAAGGAAAGTTAAATTTCGTCATATTTCTGGATTTATTACAGCATTCAGCAGTTAAATATATTTGTACAATGAGTATTTACAGTAACTGTATATTGCAATCTAGTTATGACATGCAATGTACATTGCAATATTCATGAAGTGTTATTGATTGGCTAATATGTTATGTAATGGACTATTAACAAGATTTAAGTGAGATAAACAGAAGTGCGTTTAAATTTAAATATATAAATAATTATTTATTTATTTATTAAGCAGCCATTTATCACCTCCAGGGTGCGACACCCCACTGCTTTGGTTTTGATCATCCTATCAAGGTGTATTTTGCTGTCTGACTGTACATGATCCCTCACATGCTTTGGTTTGACGTCTCTCAGGATGGATGACGAAGGTAGATTGGTAGGTTTTAGAGCCACCAGGAAACCAGAGCCTTTGGTATTGAGTGGACATAGGCCAAGAGGAGAGAGCATTAATCTCATTAAGGTTATCTGAACACCACGCAGAAAGAACTCGTATATATCAGCAGAGAGTGTCGTGACGGGAGGAGGAGAGGAAAAACAGAAAGACAGAATCTCATAATGTGTGGAGAGGTAAAAAAGACAGAAAAGAGAGAGAGATATCACACATTAACTCGGGTCCAAGTTCCAGGGGGCACTTTGCGGTCATTTCCTGGCCTGACAGCTAACCACAGACTCTTGGCCTACGTTTCAATCGTTCTCCAAGAACAAAGGGCTTCCCCCAACAATCAATCAATTTCTCTGAAACCAGGCTGGAAAGAGTCCATCACACTCAGGTTTCAGAAGGAGAACGAGTGTGTATTTTGGTGTGTGTGTGCAGTATGAACTGAGAAGTTCTGCTAGGAAGCCATCTCTAGTTTGGTTCCATACCTCTGGGAAGCCAGTCATGTTGACCATAAGTAGCTGAGGAGACTTCATGGATATCTGGCCCAGCTGGTTGAGGGGAAATTTGCCATCCTTTGTGGTGACTATAATGTGGTCCAGCGCACCTGAACACATAACAACACAATTCTCTGTTAACCAGTGGTTTTCCCTGCAATTATTCAGAGAGTCATTCAAAAAACGCATAGCAATAAACTGCCAGATAAAACACCATAAAGTATCATAATACCTCCTACTTACAAGACGTGATAGGGGAAGTTATTTTTCTGTCCTCCATGTAAAGCATGGTGCTAGCAACACCAAGGTTGTGGGTTGTTCTCTTAGGAAATGCTTGTTTCTGAACTGAAGAATGTTGAATGTTTTTGTCCATGCAATGAAAGTCATTGGGACCCAAACCAACACCCAATCCCATTGTACATAAAAAAGCTGAAATATTCGTCAATATATATTTTTTTCTGTTCTACAGAAGAAAGAATGTCATAGGTTTGAGGTTAAATGTTCATTCTTGGGTTAACCATCCCTTCAAGAAAAACAATGGAATAACCTTCACTCGGTCTGACAACTATAGACATTTGCCAGCATTCTGTATCTTTTCCCAACCTGTCTCAAAAAAAAAAAAAAAATGAAAGGTTGCAAAAGAAGAGGCACCTTTGGATGACTGTTGTGACGAAATGTCTTGCTGTCCTCGAGGGATGAAAGCACCCACTCCTTTCTCTCCAGACAGAAAACCAGAACATTTCGCCAGCATGTCTCCTTCCCTCATCTGCCTTACCTCATACAACAATGTTTCTGTCTCCCGCCCTTTGTCCCCATTCTTACCTTACATTATCCCACACTTCTGAGAGGCTGGAGAACAGCTGAGACGCACTGCACTGCGCTTTGATCTTTCACGAGAACCTGCATGTGCCTTTTTGCCCAAAGAAAACACTCAAGAACTTCAAATTGTCCGTATATGTATCATTTTGTCAGTTACATCTAAGAAGATCATTTCTGTCCAATTTCTGATGGGTTCAACAGTGCATAAGAGACTTTGACCAAACTTCGACCAACATCTTGTCATGAGGTACAAAGGTATGGAGAGATCTGGCCCTGGAACCCACCTCAGATTGTGTGTCTGCTACCTGGAAGCGTTCACATCTGCTAACGCTTCCATGGAACATATTGCTGTTTCCTCCACTAAAAAACCTGGAAGTTTAACAGGGAAGTTATTAGCCAAATAGGCTCTTCCTGGTCATGGTACCAATTGTTGCCCTCTCTATTTCAAGAACCTAAAGGTTAGTCAATATTCACAAGCAAACTGGCTTGATGTTAGATTTACTTGCTTGCTGAAGAACCATCATATGTTGGCCGTTTGAGCCTTCTGTTGGAACCACCAAACTCCTCTCCTTGAGATGAGGTGTTTGGAAAATAGAAATGTTTTTGTGAAGTGATGTCCTCTGACAGCAGATTTATCTGGAACAAGAGAACGTACATTTGCGGAGATCCAAGCACAAGCGGCCTATCCTACAGATGACAGTCGTAATCCTCGTGTAGTGTGCCCAGACACTGGGTCACCACATTAATCCTGCACTCCGCAACCTCCTTCCCTCAGCCAAGGTGATTCTCTTGTCCTTCATAATCAAGTCGCTGCTTCATTAAATCCAGATGATTCGAACATTTGCTGAAAAGAATGTAATGCCATCTCACCGTATTTCCATATTCGATCCATGGAGTCAAGTCCATGCCGGATTAACGAGTTGAGAGGGAAGGACTGGCAAAGGTCAGGAGGTGAAAGTGAAGAACATGGACTCCCCAACCACAAGTCCCAAATACCCAAATGCTGGGTCTTTAGGGACTGGGCTGGAGTGAACAGGGTCGACCTGGATGTACTTCAGGAAGTAGGACTGCAAACAGGGTGACCCCACCTTGTGGAACAATGGTCATGGCCAGAACATGTGCAAAGGTGGATCGCTGTGTATTGATCCTCATGGGAGGACGAGGCAACAATACTCTTTTAGCCTTGTGTAACCTCAGTGACACTGACAATGCCGATCAGGGTTCTTAAACTCCGGTCCTGGAGGGTCAGTGTCCTGTCGAGTGTAGCGCCAACCCTAACCAAACACACCTGAACAAGCTAAAAAAGGTGTTTAAATAGCAAAATACAAATAGGTAGTTTAAATGACATTAAAGTCTGCTGGACACTGGCCCTCCAGGATTAGAGCTGAAGAGCCGTGATGTAGATGACATGGCACACCAGGGATAAAGTCAATGACCACTGGATCTTGTAACTCAATGAGATCCACAAGGTTAGTGCATCTATGAAAATGTGATCGTCTGGGGGACGATTTACTCTGAATAAAGCTTCTTATCACTTCAGAAGTCATATTTATTTCCATGAATCAGTTCAAAACTGTCCGATTAAAAACACTGATGTATGTTCGCTTTGTTATTTAAAAACAGTCCATGGAAGACTCAATTTCTTAAATTAAAACTTTTAAATAAAAAAAAATAATAATTACATTAACTAAATATCATTCCTGTTCATTTAGTGAAATAATGCCGTCAAAGAATTTTTATTCTTGCATTAAACATTTGAATTAAAGAGAATAAAAGCTGTATCAGAGCAAATACATAAATATAAAAATATAGTAGATATCAAAACGCTAAAAATTTCTTAGACTTCTTAGAAAATTCTGTCATTAATTTCAAATGTCCAGAAAGGTACTAAAGCTATGTTTAAAACAGTTGATGTGAAAGTTGAGCTTCACTAGATATTTTTGGAAAAAAGTCGTTTTTTTTGGTTTGGTGCACAAAAAGTCGCTTCATAACATTAAGGTTGAACCCACTGTAGTCACATCAACTGTTCTAAATATATCTTAAGTACCTTTCTGGCTGTTTGAAAGTGTAAATTAACAAAAGATGAACAAAAGTCTTACAAGTGTTGAACGACATGAGGGTGAGTAATTAATGACAGAATTTTAATTTTTTGGTGAACTAACACTTTAAAGCTGCAGTCTGTAAGTTTTGCCTCTTTGTCGCCATCTCTGTTTGAAACCTGCCATTGCAGTTATTTGAGGACTTATCTTTACGTGGGTTGTGCATCGACACGGCTCCTAAGCGCAGATGAATCTAATGTTTGCTGTCAGTCACCACATCGGTGTGGATACTTTGGAATCACAGATTCTACGTCTTGGAAGTATGACCAAAATAAGGATATTCACTGGAAAATTTCATCTGAAAAGTAAGTAACATGTGTGCCACTTTTGTTCTGACCAACTGAGAAAAAAAATCATTACATGAAATCACGCTGCCAATGGTGATTAAATCTAACAATCACTTAGCTTGAATTGAAAATAACTATAATTGTAATACTTTTTTCAAAAATTGTTAATGATAACATCAGCATTGCATGACTATGTGTATTAGCGTTACCTGTAGATTACAATTTCTGTAGTCACTCCGAAGACTTTTGCTTTTGACTTGTCTTGACTGATGATTGTCATTAGGACCTTTCTGGATTATAATCCGCCATCAAAATTATGTTTAATTATCCAACTAAGTATACAAGTTGGGATTCCTCATTCAGACGTGATGTAAAGACGAACGATTCCCATGGAAACCCACCAGTCCTGCTCTTATTAGAAAACATTACTACAAGCTTACCGTTGAAAATCGGGTTAAGGTAAGGAGATAGTTTTGAACACTGGCTGATTATGTACTTGCTCAAAAATTGATTTTGGAGCATTTTTAACCAAAAAAAAAAAGTTACAGACTGCAGCCTTAAAATAAGATTTTTTCATCCATTTAATGAATTGACTCAAAGTTTGAAATGAAATGAAATATGATGGACATGCTGTGGTGACTAATTTAAAATCTGTTTTCATGCTTTGAGAGTACTGAACTGGTTGAGAAGCAAATGTATTCAACATATCCGTGAATAAATTAGTCAAACTAAATGATGTAATTCCTGTTGTGTGAATGTGTAGAATCAATTATCAATTGTCAATTCTACTTCCTGTCATTCTAATTCAAATTCTGTAAAGTCTTTGCCAATTCCAGTTCTCTCCAAAATATAGCTGAACACTTACAAGATATCTACTAAAATATACAAAAATATGCATAATTTAAATGTTGCATAGAAACAAATATAATTGTCACATTTCAGAACTTTTTAATGGCTTTCAAAATGATGCAGCCAGGTGTTGTAGTAATAACATTCACCAGCAGAGGCTAACTAGTCAAACCCAAATTGACCCAAGAATCCCAGCTTCGGGTTCAAGGGACAGAGTCGCCTCCGTGGAAATGTCTTGCTAGGTCCTGACCTGGTGATGTTCGGATGCTGAGGCTGCGGCTGAAATCGTCTTTCAGGGTAGTCAGGACCGCAGCCATGTCTTCCTTCAACTCCTCCAGGCTAATAATATCCTCCACCAATGCTGCCTTGATGTTCACTTTAGCTGTTTGCCCTTTTGCTTTTGCTAACATAAAAAAGCAACAAAGAAGAAAGAAACATTAATGTCTTCATCACTGATGGCTTCAAAAGAAGAGCTGGAGATAGAAATGAAAGACTGTGACCAGCATGCTGGCTGATTGTTTTAGCAATTACAAATGAAAGCAAGATTTGGAGGTCAGACAGGGAAAAGAGGGAATTTCTCCTCCCTTCATATGGGCTCAAAGCCCACTTGAGTGAAGCTAAACAAGCACTGCTATAGAAAACAAACACAACATCCACTCCTACCCCTATGATGGACGTTCTTTGTTGTGGCTCTGTGAGGGATGAGTAGCCACAGTCCTCCACTCACCTTTACTCTTCTTTGTGGCATAATGACGGGCATAATTCGGCAGAACCACTGCTTGGGGCAGAAAGGGGACCCTTGAACTGGTCACCAGCGGGGTCCTCACGACAGAAGGGAGACATCTGCACAATACTGGCCGCAGGAAGTTCAGATGACTCAATGCCATGTCTGTGGTAACTATACTAAAAATTGAAAGAAAATGATTTAATGCAAGGACACTAAACATTCTGAGCAACTTTACATCAAATATAGATTTTGAGATCTGTTAAAAAAAGAAAACTTTGGACAGAGGCCACTGTCTGCCACCAGGGGGCGTCTCTAAAATCTAAAAAGACATTTACACTAACATTCATTTAGCAGAGGCTTATCCAAAACAGCTTACAAAAGTGTAATACAAAAAGTGATTCATCTTAAAGAGGCAATAACAGGAAGTGGATGTAAAGTTTCAAACATCATCTAGAAGACTACAAGTTAGAACAGGGAGGGATTTAAAGGGACAGTTCACCCCAAAATGAAAATTGTCACCCTCAAGTTGTTCCAAACTTGTATGAATTTGTCTTGTGGTGAACACAGAAGATGATATTTTGAAGAATATCATTAGCCAAGCAGTCGATGGGCCGCATTCACTGTTTGGTTACCCATATTCTTCAAAAGATCTTCTTACGTGTTCAGCAGATGAAAGAAATTCACACAGGTTTGGAACGACTTGAGGGTGAGGAAATGGTGACAGAATTTTCATTTTTGGCTGAAATATATCATTGTGAAAGTAGAGACAGACAGGGAAGCATACCTTTTTTTTTTTTAGCCAAACAGACAGTCAAAGCTGAACTAAAAAGCAGAGTTATTGTTTCAAAGAGCATATTGTCATTTTAGTACAAATACATCTAACAGCAAGTGGATGAATTACAAATCAGAGTGTCCAAGACAAAAAATAAAATAGAAACATTTTTTTTAAACCTCCAAGTTAAAATGTGTGTGCAAAGTTCTCAAAAATGAACTTATTGTATTTATGTTGGTTTTATACAGTTGAAAAAAACATTCATTTAATGACTGAAAAAATCTTGTGGTGTAAGAAAAGTAAAAATTATTTTTTGATGTTATGATATTTTATAAGACGGTTATGAGGGTCTGCAGGAGATGTCTACATGATATCATTTCCTGTTTGATTTTTTTTTTTTCAGTAAGTTTCTGAATGTTGGTCAAACCACATGACTTTGATTTGGCCGAGAAATGTTTTTCCAATGTTTATACCGTTTTAACCACTTCACTGCTTGTAATAATAATAAAAAAATTATGCCAAATTACTCAAGTTTGTTTTCCTCAAAAATGTAATCCTTTGAAACATTAAAACCTTGAGGGTTTTTTATAATTATAATATAAAAGTATGATATTTATGTCACAAAAACATCAAAATGAATTAATCCAGAATTTAAAAACAAATGCATCATAAAATAAGGTTTATTCAAGTCGTATTTTTTTTTAAAAGAGGGATTGCATTTTGTTCCTAATAAATATATATATATAAAATATTATATATATATATATATATATATATATACACACACACTCAAAATATTATATATATATATATATAAACAATCAATGTAAAAAACTTTTTTTTTTGTTTTTTACATTTTCAGAAGAAATGTGTGTGCAAACGTCACCACCACAGGTCATTTTAGCACATGTTGAAAGGGTGTTCTGGGTGGTTTCTTATTTGGCTCGTGTAAAAAAAAAAAAAAAAAGTTTCTATGATATTAGTCCCTTGATATGTCTCAGGACTTTCCTTCAATGTAAGTTTATACATTTTCCAACTTGTTTATAGAGCGCCAGGTGAAAACTGTAAGTCTGACGGCTTAGAAAAGTAATAGTACAACTCCCCTCAAGCCGCATGATTTGACGTATCATTCATGTCCGAAGCACAAACAGTGCTGAGTTTAATTCTCAGGGTTAGGGCAGTGGTCCTCAATCCTGGTCCTGGAGGTCCCCCAACACTGTCTCCCTAATCGAACACATCTGATTCAACTCATCAGCTCATTAGTGGAGACTCCAAGTCCTGCAACATGTGTGTTTCTGGGGTTTTATTTCCCCACTGTTTAGTAGCATAAATCTTCAAATGGTGGTTGTTTATCAGCATGGACTGTAACAACAGCGCAGGTGCTCTGGAAAGAGCCACCTCACGGGTTGCTGGCACCTCCGTCAGTGCTTCTTTGTTATGGCTAGTGTGAGGTATCCCACCAGTCAAAATACAGCCTCTCCAAAGGACAGTGAATGAAACAAGTTTGGCCGTGTGTTTTTACAGTTGCTGTGATAAAGATAACGCAACGGCACGGGTCTGATAGCAGCCACTACAGCTTTCCCCCCCCAAACACGCACGAGCCGCGATTTTTATCAGCCCTCGATGATGCATGTTGCAGGTTCAATGGGAGTTGCAGCTGTTATGGTTAGATGCAGCTCAAAAAATGAAAAGCGTGACTCTTCTTGTCATCCTTAGGAGATGGGAGTTGTCCGACACGGGTGTTTTGGCCCACGGGGTGTGGATGGAGAAGAGCCGATGGCAGGTTTTAGAAGGGCTGTCAAGCAGAAAAACTGTTGCACAGGTGGTCTGTGGGTTACAGTGCGCTGCCGTTTCATTGAAACCGGTAAGAACGAGAGCGGTTGGCATACCCTCATTGCGTGAGCTCGCCTCATGAAAGAAATGTTTACAGTGTGAATTGTTAAAGTCCTTACTGTAAAAACAGAGACAGTGTGGCATATCGGCTTGGTTGCGGTGATGTAAACCGGTGGTTGGATTTCACATTTATTTACCAGGGTAAAAGAGAGCGTCATTATACAACTGTATTTCAGGCCTTTTTAATTTAAAGGCATAGCTTTAAAAGTGTAAAACGAATTACAAAATGTATCTAGTTATAACTAATGGTACACTGATGGTTTCAATTGTACTAAGTGGTAACTACATTTTTTTTAATACAACGATAGTGTGTTAAAAGCACATTTTAGTTCATATTCATGGAGTCTCAAAATAGCACCGTTGAGTACACTTAAATGTTAGTACTAAAGAAGAAGAATTTTTAGTATATTTAGTACAAAATTAGAGTGTGTGAAAATAGAGCACTTTAAGTACATTATGGAAGTGTAATTTTTTTTTTGAGGAACTGAACAGTGTTACTGACAGACTGGGAAAAGAGGTGCTGCAACAATGTGAAAAATGTGGTGTTTTTGGAGAGCGAATACAAATGGCACGATATTCCTTTTTGCACGAGCTATAATCTTGATTAAAAATCCTTGAAATGCGGTTGCTGCAAAAATGACAAATATCAATTGTTTTAAAAAAAAATTATGATATATGGCATGACTCATGAATTTTAATGTTTAATTTATTAAAGTCATTGTACTTATGTACTGTATTCTTAATACATTTCTAAACACTCTTCTGCTTTTAAATGAATACATTTTTTAATTTATTAAAATTTTTTAAATATATTTATCAAATAATAATGAATAATGACATGATATGTCTTTAATTATTATATATCCATACTCTATAAAACTGGGTGAAGAGTGTTAATTTAACAAAGGTTATATGATTTTAAAATGCATTTTTTTTTTTTTTACTTTTCTAATATATACCCAGATGCAATGGGTTTATTTTCCATATAAAATCTATAGCTATTTAAATATTATTTTATACACAGCAATTAGAAGTTTATACGTTTATGTTGCAAGAGGAAAGTGCTTAAGAGGGAACATTAAAAGAAGTGTTAGTAAAAGTTTCTTCATTTGGTAGGGCAACCTAAAACACTTTTTTGCCAATGAATATCATATTCTGAAACTAAAAAACAACGTATGCTTTGCCTTCCATTTATTTCTGTCCTGTGTCATTAATAACAATGTTTCCAAGCATCACCCAAGGAATAATTTACAAGGAATACGAATGTTTTTTCAGCACAGACACACTTGATTTTAACCCAAGTGTGCATTATCACACACAGTAGTGCATGACAAATGTACTCCAAGCAGTGAAAGACAGCAATGCCATGATGCTACTGGGCTACATAATGAGAAATCAAACCCACACAGCGCTATTCGCTACAAACACAAACAGACACAGAAAGTATAAATACATTAAGCCATCTAATGTAATAAACAATACAAATCTAATTCAAATATACTTACTTCCCTCACGTAGAAAAATGTGTTCTAGCAGGCATGGCTTGCAGTACTTTGACAACATGAGCAGCTCAAGGGCACATGTCATCGCATTTCTGCGTTCCGCGTCATCAGAACATGCTGTTAACGTCACTTTACGGCGCCGTTGTTGATGTTAGGGATGCTAAGCTAACCTGCTGCATTCAATGTTTTGTCTGACTCGTTCGTGTGGCAGATATACGAGATGAATTGTAGGTTTTGAGGCAGTGCCACCAATTCTGTACATAGCATCTTTAGTTTAGGTTTTGAGAGCAGAGGAGAGGAATACGAGAGGAGGGTGAGTGTTTTGCTAACGAATGTAATCTATTAACATTGCTTGCTAGTTGTTAGCCCAACAGCCATATATGTGTATAATTAGTTATTTTCGGCTTGGTTTACCAGTATCATTTTTTCCTGTAACAGTGTTAGTGCTTGTTTCTAAGCGACAAATGATTTGTAAAATATCATATTGACATTATCATCGTGAGTATGCTGCATTTAAATTGACATGACTAATTTTACACTAAGACACCTAAACTGACCAGCCTGCGTCACACGTTTGACAGAATACCTTATGATATGTTTGACAATAAATTAGAGTTTTATGGAAGCTTTTCTTTCAGCTCAGTTATGTAAATATGAACTTAAGTAATATATATATATATATGTATGTGTGTGTGTGTGTGTGTATATACATATATATATATATATATATATATATATATATATATATATATATATATATTTATTACACACATATATGTATATATGTATATATATATATATATATATATGTATGTGAGTGTGTGTTATATATATATATATATATTACACACATATATATATGTGTGTGTGTGTGTGTGTGTGTGTGTGTATATATATATATATATATATATATATATTATACATACATATATGTGTGTAATATATATGTGTTATATATATATATATATATATTACACACACACATACATATATATATATATATATATATGTATTACACACAAATATACATATATGTGTGTATAATATATCTGTAATATATACACACACACACACACATACATATATATATATATATATATATTACACATATATATTACACACATATATGTATATATATATATGTATATGTGTGTGTGTAATATATACACACACACACACACATATATGTATATATGTATATATATATATATATATATATATATGTATATGTGTGTGTAATATATATACACACACACACACACACACACACACATACATATATATATATATATATATTACACATATATATACATATATAGAAGTAAGTGGATATATATATTCTGGTGAAAGATACTTACCTGAACGTGACTGAAATGGCTCTCTGACTTTTCTCAGGCTCCTAATGCAGTCTGCATCAGAGACTGTGGAGAATGCCTCCATCCTGTCAGGTGGCTCGGCACAGGACGGTCATCGGCTCTGGATCGGCAACATTGACCCCAAAATCACAGAGTGAGTGTTTGCCTGCGCTGGAAACCAGTGCTGCACTGCCTCTGAGGCAGACCTGCGGCCCTGTCCGGGTGATTGATTAGCCAAGTGTGTCTTTGTGCTGGAGAATGAGCAGATGACGACGAGGCGTGTTAAAGAGAGCCGCTCGGCCGTGGAGACCTGTTTTGCTCAGGGGCTGCCATCATTTCTCATTCACCTGGCGTGTTTACTTTGTGAACCTGTAGCGGCTGCTCAAGGTGGAGAGGGGGTGGCTGGGTGACACCGAAGGGAAGCGCGAGAGAAATAGCACACGTTGCGAAAGTGCCCCTGGAAAATGTACAGCTTGCCCGGGCTGGCGTCTAGACAGGCGTTTCCTTCCCTCTTGCTCCTCTGTTTTTCTTTAAATAACCTGCTTGAATGAAAACAGCCGTGATGCCCACAGGCTGGTGATTGGGAAGATTAATTAGTTCACATGCTGGGAGTGTTTGTAGTAGCGAGTTCCACTTCAGGGTCCTGCAGATTTTGCACACACACAAACAGACACAGTCCTGCTATGTGAGGTCAGCGTTCACCCAAAGGCAATTTTTTCCTGGGGTTTCCAAGTAAGTGGATAATTGAGAGCAGTAATTGAGTTGGGAGGTAAAAAGGTACTTTAGGTATTGCACTGTAGCAGCTGTGGATGGATCATCAGAGAGATTTATGAAGAACCCAAGATGAGTTATTGGTGGAGATGAATCAACTGGTTACAGCGCAATAACTTTTTGCATCAGTTTGGCATTTTGGACTTGTTTACACCTGTTAACAGCCTTGTTTGCTGATCCAAACACATTATATGTGTTATATACGATACTAGTTTCTTAGAGAAAAGGGTGGCCGATACATATGATATCTCAATATGTCATTTAAATAAAATGCACAACAATTGCTGCAATGAAAATTTAATTTATTTTATGTATTTACTAAATTAGTAATAAGTAAAATGAATAAATATAAAAAGATGAATTTGATTTATGCTTTAGTAACTTCTTGATCCTGTAATCTTATGGTATTTTGCACAAATAAAGAAATAACATGAATAAAAAGAAAGTAACTGTAACCAATAGTCAGTAATTTAGTATATTTGTGAGTACTGGAATCATATTTTCCCAAAAAAGACCAGCTAATGCTAATTTTACATGGAGCATACAGTGAAAATGACATGAATCTTACATCGTGGCCAACTGAATATTACACGGATAGTTTGAAATCAAGAATTTAAAGGGTTAGTTAACTCAAAAATGGAAATTCTGTCATTAGTTACGCACCCTCATGTCATCATGTCACCCGTAAGACCTTCGTTCATCTTCAGAACACAAATTAAGATGATATTGATGAAATCTGAGAGGTATATGCAATTGAACCGACACTTTCAATGTCCAGAAAGATACTAAAGACATTGTTTAAGCTGTCGACGTGACTGCAATGATTCAACCTTAATTTTATGAAGCTGCGAAAAAAACAACGTGTCAGTCAACCATTGCTCTAAAACAAGAGTTTTAAAAGTTTTAAGAAGAAAACACCAGTTTGATCAGTATGCCATGTCCAATAAGGGTTTCACGGGCTAGTCGAGTTGTAAGTTATGAAACCTTCTCCTGGTTTCACAGAAGAGGCTTAAGCCTAGTCTCAGACTAAAATGCATGTTACAGAGATGCATTGTTAATACAGAGTGTAAACAGTAATGTGCCTAAGCTGTACACTTTTGATTGGCTTACCTGAGACAGATGTTTGAATTTTTACATTTGGCAGGTGTTTTTATCCAGGTGTAAACAGGACCTTAGCCAACCCCATTCACATGTAGTGTTTGTTTTTGTATAGTGGATAGTGAGACGACAGATACAGAAGGCAGAAAGCAGCAGAAGGGGATCAAACTCACGTTGCCAGCATGAGCACCACAGCTCAATATGTCCTGGTTAAATTTCACCCAGAAATCAAAAGAAAAAAAACAATTTTTTTATTGCAGTGCAATGATATTTTCATGACAGTGAAGGACATTGTTCATAAATTAAGTTCATTGCAAGAAATACTACCATGATGTATTTACTATTCTATTTTAAATATTTTTTTATTATATAAATTATACATCATTCTTTATTTGTGTTACAGTAATAAAAAAAAAATTTTTTTTTTGCTTTATAATAACCTAATATAATAACTGTGCAGGAGTGGGTGCTTAATTAGAATAATTTAGTGGCCTAAAATACAAGCTTCATTTCTTAATGCAAAATATTGTGTGAAATATGACATTTCTTGACAGTTTTTGTGAGATTTACACAGTAGTTTTTGGTTTTGAACACAAAAACGCAATATGAACGCTCCATTTGTCTCTCTTATGTTATATGTAACAAACAATTATCATCTGTCAAGTTTGCTATAAATTTAGCAAGCTAAAGTAACATTTTGGAAATTAAAATATAGGAAAAATCCTCTGTGAGCCTTCATGTTTAGATTCTGATGTAACTAATTCATTTTAAAACCTTTTTTTTCTCAGTCATTTCATAATGTCACTTTACAAACAGCCTTATTTATTTAATATGATTCTCAATACATCACCGGTTTGGAAAAACTTGTGAAGGTCACATTTACAGTTCTGCAAATAGTCACCAAAAAATTTCAGTCCGACAAAACGAAAATCATTCTGTTCTTTCAGTGTAAACAGTCTCTTCTGAGTGCTAATCCATCTACCTTACTGACTGTAAGTTTCACCATCATCATTACATTAATCACAAGCTCTAGCTAGATGGAAAATTACAGTTTCTGGACACATTTGAGCAGTTGCTCAATTCCTCCCGTTTCTTTTCCACTGAAACGTGTTATAAATGTATGATGCTGATAGTCAGTGCTCGGGCACCATGACAAGTCACATTGCTGAAATTGCACAAGTCTCATACTTTCCACCCAGCTCTCTGTCTAGGGTGTGTCTTAATCTGCTAGTCAGCTAAGTACACTTCCAGAAGAATCGGCCATTTCTGGAGCTGTCTGATAATCATTCTAAAACTGGACACCTAGTCATCAGTGTCCTGATATCAAGAATTCCTGCTATACAGATTTACATCATTGGGAATCAATACTAGGAAGTATAATGAGATGAGGGGTGTGCAGCGGAGCCAGCGTCTGTATCTGACTGTAACAATCTCAAAATTATTTGCATCTATATTCAAATAAATCCGGAAGTGGGCGTGGTTTTAAATGGAAGTTTGTGAAATTACACAAAATTGTACATTTTAAATGTAATTTTGATCCCAAATGTTCCTTGTGTAGCTCATAAAATAATTCCTTTTTTTATTATTATAAAAAATATTGAAATATCTTATAATTAAGATTCTGTGTTGTAGGTCACAAGTCCTTGAATCAGTGTAAAGGCCCTAATATACTCAGTGCTAGGGGCGTGCGATATTGATATCTCTGTATTTTCTACGATTTTTCTGATAACAATAATCAGACAATATTTTGCATCATTCAAAAGTGTTTTATTTGTCAATGGAATTGGTGACAGCGTTTGCTATCTTTCCATCTGTCGCTTTTTCTGTCATTAGGAACTTTCTTGTTAAATGATTCGGCCATGTTTGTTGCGTGTGTGTTTTTGATTTTGCCCTGTCTGTTGCAGAAGCGCAGTGTTCAGCTGACTGCTTTTCATAATCCTCATATGCACTATTTATCACCTTTAAATCGCACATGATTTGGCGAAGACTGCGATTTTTAAATGCGCAGCTTGTCAGAGCTGTACGGCTCTGTGATCAGTAGTAAATGCTTCTCCATCTGAAAGCCAGAGGGCGCTCTTGCGCAGAAACTCAAAGCAGCAGAAGATAAGACTATCGCTGTAGCTGAATAAACAGAAGATTGAAATGCTATAAACATGACTAATAAGCACACGACTGCCTTATTCTGTGTAAGAAATCACATCATCTCACAGAAGGATGCTCAACTGTTGATATCAAGTGAGTTTGGATGTTGAAACATGTTATTAAATGTTGTCTTTTGTTGGACAGGATGTTAAGAAATGCTTCTCATGTCTGGAAAGATGTTTGACGCGCGTTGCTTTTTCAAATGTACATTATAAGCGACTCAAACTCGCAATGGTTTCAGATGGATTAGCATTTGGAGCCGTACTTTGACAAGCTTCTTCTTAGTTTCTTCACTTTCTCTCATTTTAACTTCTGTCAAACACCACACTCTGAATACGCCCACCCAAAAGTACTAGTGTATATACTCAGCTACATGCACTCAATTCATGCAGCGTTTTCATTGGTTTCTAAAAATGAGTGAAATACTCTAATATGATTTGGCATATCGTTAAAACATCAATCACGATATTATCACACCCCCTACTCAGTGCACGGTGCTTTGTCATTCTTCAAGAATGAAAAAAAGTTCAAAATTGCATGACCTCTGCAATTGACCCTTCGCAAACAGTTTGATTGACAGGCGATCTAACCAATCATAACCCTGAATCCGCCATCTTATCCGGCAAAGCCGTCAGGGAGTAGCCTATAGTAGATTAACGTTGGTTAACTTGAAATATTGTGTGTCCTCACGTCTTTCCACGGTTGAAACAACATTCCTTCTGATGTTCATTCATGTTTATTTGATGCTATAAATGAACTAGTATGAAGAGATGATCGGTTCACGAGCCGTTTGAAGGATCTGTCTCGACACATTAAGGAGCCACTATACGGTTTTTAGTGTTTAAACTGCTTTAAAAAAATACAATATTTCAAATATGAAACTGTTTTATACGTTGTCAGTGTCCTCTTTGCTCCGCGATGTATTTTTCACTGCGGGAGAACTGAGAGCATGGGTTGTCGGGCATTGCAATGGGGGGAGGTTTTGACGAGAGACCGAGAGGCTACTCACTGCAGAGCCATAACCTCCAGCTCCTCCCTCTGGAGATCCAGCTCCTCCCTCTCTTGACCTACTATGGGCATGATGGGTGGAGCTGTATCCCCCAACCACACCCTAACCCTACCCATAACCTTATCTCTCCACCCATTAAACAGGTTAAGCTCCACCCTTGAGCTCCAGAGAGCTCTGCAGCGAGCACTACTTGCAAAGACCCGCCCCCTTTAGTTACTGTTGCTAAGTCCGACAAGCCATGCGCTCTCACGCCACACATCATGTTCTCACTCAGTGAAAAATACATCCCGGAGCAAAGAGGACACTGAAAACTCGTCGACAGACAAGACAGAGCAGGTTACTTTTGATATGAAACAGTTTCATATTTAAAATATTGTAATTTATTAAAGAAGTTTAAACATTAAATACCGTATAGTGTCTCTTTAATGTGTCGTGACAGATCGCTGTAGCTCCTCGTGAACTGATCATCTCTTCATACTAGTTCATTTATAGCATCAAATAAACATGAATGAACATCAGAAGGAATGTTGTTTCAAGCACAAAAAGACGTGAGTACACAGTTGTTCAAGTTCACCAACTTTAATCTACTAACTCCCCTGACTGCTTTGTCGGACAAAATGACAGATTGGTGGTTATGCTTGGTTAGATCGCCTGTCAATCAAACTGCCGGCGAAAGGTCAATTCACCACTTCAGTCACGTCATGTTTATTTATATAGCACTTTATACAATGTACTGCTTTAAAGCCAGCAGCTTTACAGTATTAAACATGAAAATACAATGTCAGTGCTTTTAATTAGAATCAAAACTTCCGTTTTGTGTTAATGTTTTAACTCTCATCTGACCTTGATGGACTGAACAGAAATGAACCGAAGATGTCCATGTCAATGAAGGCGGAGCCACAGAGCCACACCTATTACCTAATTGCCACGGACCAATGGTTCTTCAAAGGTGTTTACCAGCCAGAGCAAACTTTTCTAAAAAGTTAATTTTTGCGAGCCGCTTCGGACTCCTGAATCAAACTCCTTTGTTTTGGCCTGATTTTGTTCGGAATGACATCACACCGGTTCTTCGGTTTCTCTGGAAGTATACCGGGGCTCTAATCCTGCAGATTCTGATGGCAAGTGCTTAGATTGACCAATCCATAATGAGGATGGTGATTTCTTCGCATTTCCATCTAATGAAAACATCCATCAACATTTGCTGAGCTCCACCCCATCACGCATGCACAGCCGCTCTGACACAAACAAACAAACTCTTTCTTTCAGGGTTCGTTTCCCACAGTTAAGGTCTGTGGTGGACACGGCCCGTTCACACAAAGCAGAGGCTGCTGTCGTAATAACAGGTTGACATATTGACCTGTCCATGCTCCGCTGGGGCCCATTTAGGGCCGGTGATGGATCTACCATGTGCCGCAGGTTGTTTGTGCTTTTGGAGCTCTGCTTTGCATTGTCTGTTACGTGGGCAGCAGGGAACAAGAGGCCCTATCCGATGGGACGGCCGAGAAGGAAAACGGCACTGACCTTAGACCACACCCTCCAGTCATCTGAAATAGACACGTGTCTGTTGGAATCACTCCTTGACCTTGATGTCCGTGCTGTTTTCTTGATTCTGCGCTGCTCTGTTTCTCAAGGTCTGCAACTGCACAGTACGCAGTGATACTGAAACGGGAGACGTTGCAGGTGGGTGGGCAGCGCTCCGACGACTTTGGCCAAAACAGATGACATGCTTGGCTCATGTCAACACTTTCGCAAAATACTCCAAGCTCCTTGGACGGACCCCTTCTTCCTCCCCACAGCACATTTTATGGCCCTCTGGGGATGTGCATTGTGGTCTGAAAAAAATCAGCAGTTTGTCCCTTCGAGTCAGGCCACTATCGATTCTTCAATCTGCGGCAAGTCAGGAAGATCCCGCGGCCCAAGCCTGAGAGGGTGGTGGCTGGGAAAGTGCGAAATACTACTTGGAGAAAAGCTCCTGGGAGAGGAGGGGAAAACATTAATACTGAAGCCAGGACCCCCCAGTTCTATCTGCGTTCCTACCTTTCCAGGATTAAAAATAACCTCAACCACCCGAAACAATAAAGAAATCCCCGGCATCTCCTCGTCTCAGTATAGGAGGCTACTCCCAGACCACTCTGGCTGTCATGCTTGAAGAACAACAATATAGCTAGTAGTTCCACAAATGTATTGTTGTTTATCCTTAGCACGTCTTTTGCACATTCCTGACACACAGTTTGGTAGCTTTCCCAGCATTTTCTCAGCTGAAGGAAATGCTTGGATGCCTTCCTGAGCTGCATTACTGAATCTTTGGAATTTGCTTTGAGGGATGCCCATGTGATAGCAGATCATCACCCTATGTCAAGATGAATAATTGGAGGCAATGATGATACAAATGACAAGATAATTCATGTTTACATGAGGGTAAATGACAAGAGCAGCTAAGATAAAGACTTACTGATCTTGCCACAATGTCATGAGGATATCATTTCCTGCCCCCCCCCCCCCCCTTCATGTTTCTGCACACTGGTTGCACCACATGACCCATGAAGGTTTTTGAAAGTTTATATTTCAACAAAACTGCTTTACATGTTTTGTTTTTGTTAGTAATGAGAAAAGACGCAAAACTACTTATTGTTTTATTTTCAAGAAATTTATCCTTTTAATGAGGCTTTTCTTCCTCAACCAGATACTTTTTAGGGCATAAAATGACAAATAAATTAAAAGCATTTGGTGAAAATATTGCATTTTTAAAATGTGCTTTTGAATAAATTAATAGACTAAAAATGAGCATCATGTCATTGTGTTATTTAACTGTGTTTTTGCCAACATACTGAAAAAACGTTGGGTGCAAATGGCGTTCATGCAGCGTCAAGTCACATTAAATGTTAACGGTTTGGATGACGTACAGGTGAACATGCAGAAGCAAGGGTGCTTGCAAATGTTCTCTCTTATGTATGGACTGCATGCTAGACTGCTCTTGAATGCTGTGGACATGGTTGTTTGAAGAAGCCTGTTTGTACTCTTTTTGTTTGAATAGCACAGCCTCAGTGTGAAGTTCTCTTGGAAAGAAATTCATTATTCTTGTTTTTCGAGCGCTTCCAGTTTCTACTTGTACTCATAGCTGCATCAAAAAATTGACCAGTTGCTTTTCTTTCATAGACTTTCATAGACGTCACCAATCCCTCTATTTTTTATTTTTTGAATCTTTTATTCAAATAGAGACCACGCCCAGGTCCATTCTGGTGTGCAACACCCACTTTTCACGATGAAATCAATTCCCAACGGATCCCACGTTCACTTGGGAAAAATGACACATTTCAGAAGTAGAATGAATTGCGAATTCCATTTCGTGTTGACGTGTTCCGACACATTGGTGATCATGTGGGCATTGTAAATTTAAGTCTGGCTTGCAACATTTAAAAATTACTTTCCTGTCTTCCCAATCATTTTCTTTATTCTGTGAAACACAAAAGATATTTTGAAGAATGTTGGGTCCAAAACAACATTTAATCAATATTAAAATAATCCGTAACTGTTTTTTGGCAATAATAAGGTACTTAAGACGAACCGTGGTCATTTCCCATTTCTTCTATTGGCTATTACCGGACAGCAGGTTATAGAAGCCACACTCGTCGTAATTGTTTGTCTTAAATTAAACTCTTGAGGGAATTCAGTCTTCCGCTTTTTTATATCCTCATTGTCCCCCTGCTGTATCCTTTTGTATTGTGTGAATAAAAGATTTACAGCAGCTAAAAAGGTGTAAAGAGACCTGTCATTCTGATCAAGCCTAGCTTACAAAGAATTATGATTCCATGACATGCATTATTCCCTTGTGGCTTTAATAATGGTTATCACTCATTTTTTTTATTCTTGGTCAGTGCATTTATTTATGCCATTTGCTAAAGGAAGCATCATGAATACAGTTCCTTGTGAATCTAGTGTCATTGATAATCTCATCAAGAATGCCAAAGCCCTATTGTTTTTTGGAGGTATTTTTCAAAAAGGTAAATAGACTTGAAAGTAAAAAATACCTCAATCTGTGTTCCTGCAGGTACCACCTAGTGAAGCTCCTGGAGAAGTTTGGCAAAGTAAAGCAGTTTGACTTCCTGTTCCATAAGTCAGGTCCTCTGGAGGGCCAGCCAAGGGGATACTGCTTTGTCAACTTCCACACCAAAGAGGTTCTGTTCATTCTTCTTTACAACATATGTGAATTAAAAACCCAAAATGCCAAAGGAAGTGTCAGTTTTGATAAAGTAATGAGATGCAAGTCCTTAAGAGGCACCCAGACAGGCTTTGAGATAAGGAACTGTTCGCTCTCTGGAGTGTAATATGAGGAAGTCCCAAGGGTGTTGTTGATGGGGAAATGTGTGTTTATTGATCTCATTCACACCCTTCATGAGAGCTTGGAAGACTAGTGATCCATCATTAGCCATTATTGTTCCCTATCATTACACCATGCATCCAGCAACAGCTGAAAGTAGCAAACAAACACACAGGAAGGTTCAGAGACGATCTTTGACCAGGACAAATAGGGGATTTCAAATGTCGATGGAGTGAAATAATTCACACTTATTATTCTGATAGTGTCAGATAAAGTATAGCGACATGTTTATAGATGCATGCCTGATGGTGATCATCATAAAAGCATAGCCTAACATTTTTTATTCTGTCTATCACAGGAGGCTGAACGGGCTATTCAGTGTCTGAATGGAAAATTGGCACTTTCTAAGAAGTTAGTGGTGCGTTGGGCTCATGCTCAGGTAAAGGTGAGTATCTCAAGTCAAGTATCACAAATCGCATTTAGCATTGCTCGTACTGTAGCTTGGTGCTTAGTTAAAATCTCTAACCCTTAGTAACTCATTCTGCACTGTTTTTGCATAATGGATGACGTGAAGCATTTTGTTTTCGAAGCGATCAGACTTTTTGATTTTTGTATGATGGATGATAAAACGGGACAAAATCTTAATTTGAAGGAAGGCCAAATCTTGAAGCCAGAATATCATATGCCATGTTCAGACGACAGATTGTTCAGATTGGATTTTTCATCTTTTGTTGTTTGACATTTTAATGACTGATGCTGATGTCTGATGAGAACAGGGTGGGTGATGTAAAACTTGTAAATATATCACACAATTTAATTTAAATGTAGTAAATAACATTTCATTAGTCTATAGTTTATTTTATATAATATTTGCTTAATTTGTTTAATTATTTTAAAATTTAATTATTAATTTATGTCTCTTCCGCTCACCAAGGCTGCTTTTATTCGATCAAAAATACAGTAAAAATAGTAATATTGTGGAACATTATTACAATTTAAAACAACTGTTAATATTTTAATATATTTTAAAATATAGTTTGTTCCGCTGATGTCAAAGCTGAATTTTCAGCATCATTACTCCAGTCTTCAGTGTCACATGATCCTTCAGAAATCATTCTAACATGCTGATTTGATGCTCAAGAAACATTTCTTATTATTACCAATGTTGCTGGTTAATATTTTTGTCGAGACTATTATAATTTTTTTCAGGATTTTGTGATGAATGAAAGTTAAAAAGAATAGCATTTACTTAATATAGAAATCTTTTGTAACACTATGGCTGTTTATCAATTGCAAGAACGGACTTGCGGCTAATGCACAATAAATACAACATAACATCACAAACAAATGACCTATTAAAGCATATCTTTCATCTTATTATAGACATTATTTGATTGTATTATGAAAATAGGTATGCATGTTTAATTTTACTTGCACTTTGTCAATGTAAAATACTCTAGGTTTTCTCCAGGTCTTTATCACTTTTTTAAAATCAACATATTCACGTTACTGTCACGTATTTGTAAACTTGCAGTGGGAAACTTTTAAGTGAGAAAGAGATGTTTAAAGCTTACAGGCTTCCGTACGTCGCCCACCTGCAGTGTCTTCTGGGATTTCGAACTAGAGATGGTCTTATTATTATTGGGAGATACGAGGTTCTGTGGCTCTACCATTGGAGAAAGGATAACCGCTAACTTGGATCACGTGTACTTTGATAACCAATCACATCACACCCTTGATGTCATTGAATTTCATTCAGAGTTTTGCAACAGTCACTCACAGTTTGCGGATGCCATAGACATGAACGAGAAGTGCCGTAAGCTGAACCACACCTGTCGTGCAAATGTCTTCTCTTATAAAACATAATTTTTTTGGTGTAAACTCTAAAAGTAGATCAATCCAAAAGAGCAAACATGTTGAAGATTACCCGATGGACTGTCGATTCATTAAAGCTATTTCCTCTCAAAAGCAGTTCATTGAGCATAGTGAAGCCTCTCCACCATTGACATCATCCATTTAAAAAAACGGCCTCTTGTCTTCCCTGCGTACCTCAGCATTAGCAGGCGTTACGTATTTTCCAGCTAAGGTTGCAGGCTCGCCTTCAAGTGGCTTTGTTCTAATGGTTTGATTCTCTGAAGTCTGCACTCAGTGTATCCTCGATATCAAGAACACATCCAGGAACCATTCATGCGTCCTCTGTACTTGGAATTGAACTGATGGGCTGATGATATAGTATGAGAACACAGGACACAAGATCTCTTAAAGGGCTAGTTCACCCAAAAATGAATTTTCCGATTGTCATTTCAAACCCGTAAGACCTTCGTTCATCACACAAATTAAGATATTTTCGATGAAATCCAAAAGGGCTTTTTATCTCCTATAGAAAGCAATGAAATTACCACGTTCAAGGTCCATAAAAGTAGTAAAGGCATTGTTAAAATAGTCCGTTTGACTACAGTGGCTCAACCTTAATTTTATGAAGCGGCAAGAATACTTTTTGTGCACAAAAACAACGACTTTATTCAACAATTTCTTCTCTATCCTGTCAGTCTCCTATGCAGTTCACGCAGTGCAGTGCATCTGTATTTAAATCCGAACACCGGCTGTTTGCCTACGCTGTTCATGTGAGCAGCAAGACGTATGAGTGTGATGCTGACACAGGAGCCGGCCAATTCAACGTCTGCGTTCTGACAAGGAAGCCCTGCACTGTGTCTTCAACGTCAACTGTGCAGGACACTGACAGGGTAGAGAGGAAATTGTTGAATAAAGTCATTTAATACATAAAAGTGGTAATTTTGTTGCTTTCTATGGGAGATTGATATCTTCGATGAACGAAGGTCTTACGTGTTCCGAGTTTTTAAGTTTAAGTACTGCACTTATGAAAAGCATAATCAGTTGAACATCATCCATTGCTAAAGTCTCACGCATAGTGAACCTAAACAGGTTAGAATTTAACTTGCAGTTTGAGCAGTCAGTCTAGAAGAGTGTGAACAATGCCATGTAGACCTGGGGGTGGGCTGTTATGACTCGGGCCAGTACGGCCACCCAGTAACCACTCAAAACATCCTAGCGGCCTGCTAAAAACACTCAGACCACCTTAGCAACCACGACAACTACGCAATTTTGCATGTGAACCCCTCACATTTTTTCCATCGGAAAATGTAAATATCTAGTCTGTACTGTAACTTCAGTCGATCCTGGACATTCGTTTATGCTTCTTATTGTATAGTCGTTCCTTGGCATATCTGGATGCTGCTACAACAAAACATCATCACCCTTATAGTTAAGCTATAGAGAGGGGTCCTAAGGCTTCCCTGCTCCAACAATAGCCAGCTGCCGCTGGGAGTGAGGAAATCCTGTATGGTTGAGAATCACACCCCTTTGCCCCTCCCCGTCTGAGGGGAAAGGGACACCAGGCTGGGGTCAAGGTCAACAGTGCAGAGTTGTTGACAACAAGCAGCAGCAGCAGAAAAGTCTTGGTTCCAGGTCCTCTTGACCACCTCCACCCAACATTGTGCTCATTGCGAGGCTGGTGAAAGAGTTTGTGTGGATCCATTTGGCCATCTCACTGACAACAGGACCTGTGTGGGAATTGGTGTATTCTTCAGCGCTGTGTTTATATCAGCCGTGCCCTTTGAAGCCCCCTGGTTCATTGGAGCTGTCTGAAAAACGTGGTGGATATAAAAAATGTTCTACCCTTTATA
This sequence comes from Zacco platypus, assembly GCA_038088235.1. Lineage (NCBI taxonomy): Eukaryota > Metazoa > Chordata > Actinopteri > Cypriniformes > Xenocyprididae > Zacco > Zacco platypus. The sequence continues at coordinate 2,880,374 of CM076086.1, read as the reverse complement.
CGTGAGCACTATTGTTTGGGTGGAGTGTAGTGATCTAAAGGAAAATATACAAAAGGAAAATGATGAACTGTAACTTAATGTCATGTATAGGATTAGAAACAGGCTGAGAATGTTGCTGTATGTGTTTTCAGTATTTGAAGGAAAAATAAAAAATAAATCAAAGGTTACTTTGATACATATTCCTGGTCTTATAGAACGCATTATTTATTGTAATACATTATACAATAGATTTTTCTGCTTAAGTAACCAAGGCTGTGCAGGCAATGAAAAAAACAACTACATTTTTACATTTTCTAGAGGAAACCATGCTTGCCCATGCAAAGTATACGTTGTCATGATGCAACTGCGCTGCTGTCTGAATGCTGACAAAAATTTAGTTTTTTTTAAATAAATAAGCGTTCTTGTATACGTACTAGTCTTGAATGGGAGGAGGACAAGATTTTCAGTGGTATCACCTTAAATATTGGATTTTTGTTTTCACAGAAGACTTTATTTATTTGTTTATTTTTAGACATTGTAATTTAAAGAAACAGTAATTATAAAAAAAATGTAAAATTTTAAAAAAATATTTTTGCCCTGCTAAGAACGTTCATGCAAGTTCATCCTTTTTTTTAACAAAATATTAAATCTAAAAACAACATATGCAGTTTTTGTTGTTTTCTTGTTTTGTTATTTAAAAAAAAAAATTATCTGAGAGAATATAAAGCTGAAATAAAGTACTGGAAATTAATGTTTATTCACAACAGTTTTTCATTAAAAAACTGAATTAAAGCTAAATTAATAAATTATGTAAAAAAAAAAAAATTATTATTTATTTTTAAGAATCAGAATGTTGCACAATAGAGTTGTGCAGGGGTATTCCTACTTTTAAACGGGAGTGATGCTGATATATTTGATATTCTGGTCCCTAGATGTGGTCATTCAATAAAAGTCCATGTTTTATTGTCCACCTGGTCTGATTGCTTTGAAAAGTAATAGCACTGAAAGAATCTGTTTTATACTTTTGATGCAGAAAGCACTTCTGATTGATAAACAAACAAAATTGGGAATTTTTTTGATCTGTTGGGATCATTAAAAAAAAATAAGTCCCAGTCCACACCATTTGCAAATTCATATTTACGTTAACTTAAATTCGTCAATACGTATTTTGGAAGTTAAATGTATTGCGAAAAACAATTTCACATCGTCTTTGGTTGTATTATACAATAAGTGGAATCTAAAGATTGTTTTAGTTGATAATACAAATATTTTCTTGTCATGTCAAATTGTTTGAGCGTGTCATTTTTTCTTTTCCATAACTGCTAAACACCCATTTCAAAGCATTTTCTAATCACTCTTTGTTTTTATTCCCCACAGATTCCCATGAACTGCTATCATCCTCATGGTCGCAAGGGTGGTTGGAGGGACATTTTTGAGTGGAATGAATGTTTGTGACGTTGCGTAGCCCAACTTTTCCCACACTATTCCAAGGGAGCATATGACTAATAAGCAGCCAACTTTTGTTTTTCTGCTCTCTAATGCAACCAAATGTGATTAAGTTACTAAAGGCCCGGCAAATTTCGACCAACCCCTCAGTGCATGTTGTCTCAGTGTCTCACAAACTGTCTTGTATCCATCCTGGTGTCTGTTTGTTGTCTTTCAGAAGTTTGAACCCTTCAGAGGAGACAAAAATCTGCCAGCCAGTTTAGAGCCTTCGTCCAGTGAAGCAGAGGAGATGCCAACCACACTGAGGTTTGGGACAAAACCTCTCAGCTTCCTTTTTATTTTTTCCCTATTTCAATTTTTTTTCCTTGTTTCAAATTTGTCCTTCAGTTTCCCTCCTGTTTTTGTTTTTGTTCTCTGAAATTGATTGAAGTGACCCATTTAGGCTGGATAAGAAGGTTTCCTTTTCTCTTTCCTCTGCCGTTTAAAGTGTTAATGCAAAGATTCGTGCCATCGAAGCCAAGCTGCAGATGATGGAAGAAAACCCGGATGACTATTCCGGACCCTCTGCTTACATCTACAACAAGCCCCCCGATAAGAGAGACAAGAGGTCCCAGCCCTACCACAAGCAGTTCCGCAGATTCAGGAGATGACCTCTCCAACAACTGGCCAAGTGTCGCTGCACCGAACGAACTGTGAGATGTGTGGAGATAAGCTGTTCTTGTCTCTTGGCCAGCGTGAGACTGTAATATGTCATGAGGAGAGGCAGTCCAACACCTTTGATTTGTAGCGCTGTTCTGTTTCTCGGCCAGCGGAAGGAGTCTTTTTACTGTGAAAGACCGCTGATGTAAGCAGAACCCAACCACAAAATTCTAGTGAATTTAGTTTTTTTGGATAATGATGTTGCCCAAGTGTTTTCAGTTCTCCAGGGTTTAAAGGGATAGTTCAGTCAAAAGATCATCATTTGCTTATCCCTGTGTTGTTCCAAACCTCTAAGAGGATATTTTGATTAAATGACTGTTTTTTTTTTATGTCCATACAATGAAAGTCAATGGGGTCCAATGTTGTTCGAACCCCAGCGTTGTTGTACGGGGTTTGGTAACATCATTTTGTTTTTGGCTGAACTATCCTTGTGAGAGTTTTGCACCTTTTCAAGCATCTCAATTTACATCCTTTCCTTGATATCCTTCTAGAATATAGTGTTTGTTGTTTTTTTTATCCACTTATAAACATGTGCTGCTTGGAAAGTGTTGTTGTGTGTCGTGAGTCTTATGAATCTTATCATCCAAAATCTACTCAGACTTTGCCATTCTTTGTTACACTGTTGGAGTCGTATGTGTCAAGGAAGCACAATATTCTACATTCTTTATTGAACTATTAATATCCTGCCTTTTTAAGTCGAAAAGGGCTTTTATCACGTGATCTGGAGAGCGGCATCACAAACAATGGATGTCATCGACAGTTTGGTTCAAGTGTAAATATACAGGTATTTTGGTAGATTTTACTTCTGTCGTGTCCAAAAATAAATGAAATTGTCGTTAAAAAAGTGGATTCTTGTGCTTTCACTTAAAGTGGGACATGTGTGTGTATTTAAATCACAGTAAAGTCTGCTGATTTGAACTGTCTGTAATGGTACCTAAATGGTGAATATTTTTATAGCACGGTTGTCTTAATACGTTTATTAGACTGCGACCGTTTTCAATTACGAACAGGCCTATAGTGTAAACTACGATAGTGAATCTCTTGCCATGCGCAGAATTACATGATTTCGTTTCCAATTTAGCCCTAAAACATTTTTCTAAATGAATTAAAACCGGTTCTAAATTCGAATTAACTTACGTCATTGGCGAATTTGACAGGGTACATTTAATTTTATTCTGCTCCATTTTGTTTTATTATAGCCTATTATTTATTTATTCTTAATTTCCTGAGTTCATTTATTTTTCGACACTCCCATAGAAATAAATGGACTAACGGGGCAAGTGTCGATTTACTGAAGTGCTCAAGCCCACGTCACTATTATTCCTCTTTTATTCGAATTCATTTCCAAACCTCGAAGAACAATAAGCTCAACTTCAGATGAAAGTCTAATAGGAGAGTTCTGTAACTGCTGTCCCCATTCAACCTGAACGCTTGCCCATGAAACCCTTCATTTTACCGATGTTTTTCTTGCAATGGAGAAAAGGTCCATACCTGAATATCTGATGGAGATGTATTTTCCCTCTCTTGTTTCTCCCCCACATAATAACAGCATGCCTGTTTCAGGCTTGGTAAAGGTATTTTTATCTCACATGCCCATTTTAAACCAATTCAGAGACAGATTGTGAATGCAGAGTTTGCGATAACTGCATCAAAATATGTTGATTAGATTAATTATGTTTGTTTTTTAAATTGCCTTAACATTGACAGAATTGTGTTGCGATGGAAAAGACAGATTACGACACCCTGTTGCTTGAGTGGACTTCTTTGCACATAAAATCAATCATATAAATAATAATAATAGGATACGTTTGGACATTGCATTACGCGACGGCGTGAGAAAAAAAGTCTTATTTTCGCTAATTTGTGTCTACATTATTAGCAATCCAACTATGCAATTAACAAATACAACCAAAATATTAATTTGGAGCAGCCTGGTGTTTAAAAGAGAAAATGGTTCGAATGATGATTTTTAATTTGGCTACTTTTTAAAAAAAAAAAAAAGATGAATAATTCAGTTTTGGTTGGTAGATTCCATGCTCTATAAACGGGAATATGCTTGTATGTTAATTTCTGAATCAAATATGAAATATTCTTAAGATTATTTGAAATGCAACATTTATATTTTTCTACTTAAATCATAATGCGCTCGACACCAACAACAGCGCAGCTAAATATTGTCTCATCCGTCCGGTATTATTAACCCATTTTTGTTTTGTTTTTTTAATCGCTAATTTGTCAGATAATTAAAGCTCAAACATCATGCAAGGTTTCAGCATCACAAAATGTCGATCCACTCAGGCCACATCTCTTCCCTCCCCTCTGATCTGTGAACTTTCAGAAGGTAGGCTGTGCTCCGACTGCCTATGAGGAGAGCAGGAGCAAAACCTGCCAGCCCCTCAATTTTCTCCACTTCCTGTACTCAAGCAACTGCATCCCAAAAGAGGGAAAAAGTAGGAAATATCCTGCAAACGGTTCTAAATAAGGCGTCCCGGCGAACCGCTCGCGCTCGGCGCGTCTGCTACCCGAACGCGAAGACTTGTTTTACACGGTTTTTAACGAGATTCTTCATCGTTATTGACTGACTATACAAGAGGAAACGGCTATTAGGGTTCAAATTAGACCAAATTTGACCGGATAGGGCGCATGGGATAAGGAATATTAAACAAAAACCGCTTGAAGCAATTGATCTCAAACAAGAAGGTTAAGCCGTCAAATGTATTGGAAAAATGAGGTTTTGGCCCCTCTATCAGAGGGAAATCAGTTTCTATCCGAAGGAATTCCCTCAAAGCAGGTAAGACATTTATCGTACCTTATTCAAGTGTGTGTAACGATAACGCAGTGTTGTATGCTGTTGTCCATCAAGTTTCACTGGAGAAGACGCTGAAACGATTGTCCCGTGCATCATCTCCCGCTGCCTGCAACATCTTCACCTTAAAGTGATGTCATGAGAATCAGGATCTATTCTGAATAGTGTGATTTGCGGTCCATCCTCTTCACATGCCAAGTCTGCAGAGGAAAAAATTAGATTTTAATTACTGCCATTAAAAATCAAATTTGCAATTCTTTGGGTGGCCCGTTGCTTTCTCTGATTGGCAGTTGAAATTGACACTCTGGGGTCCTCTTATCGCGAGCATTTCAAGCTATTTGTAATTGCAGGTAGTTTATTTTTTTTCAGCTCCCTGGATTGCGTGGAAATACGATTATGGGAAGAGGCACGGGTTAAGTGTGGGGGAAAAAATCAATCCAAATTGAAATCGCTTCATTAAAACAGGGGCTTTTGTCGCGAGGCTCTCAATGCAGAGTTAAAAGCGTTTTTATTGTTTTTGGACGCATATATAGTGCAGGGAACATGCCTGACATGGAGCACTGTGGCTTGACTGTGTTGTAGGTGATCTCTCCAGACTCGCACAGCACACCGGGAGCGTCGCGCTGCGTGGACGGACAGCACGGACACGCGATGGTGAGCGCGCTTTATTGCGTCTCTGCTGTAGATCGGTGCGTTGAGGTTTCGCAGAAAAGGCCTACAGACATAATACGGATATACTGCATTTTTTAATGTCTTATTTTAAGTTTAGGAAACAACTTTTGGCTTTTTAAATGTCAATAAATTCCTGCAAATGTTCACAAGTGTTATTTCTATCCATTTTAAGTTTGCACCACCATTTCTCAATTGAGTTTAGCCTAAATTCGAAATGTTTGAGCATTTTCATTTTTTCACAGAATATTCCTGTCAACAAAATAACCTTCTGCATGATATTTATTGCGTTGTGTTCAATGCCGCACTGCAGTCACAGTCTGACGGAGAATCTCACAGATCTAATATGGAGAAGGACGACACGCGCTCTTCGCCCAGTCCGCCTTCAACTCCGTCCATCTGCTCGCCCACGTCCACCGCCTCCTCAGTGCCGTCCACCGGGAAGAACGTGTGCGCGAGCTGCGGTCTCGAGATCCTGGACAGATATCTGCTGAAGGTACGAGGGCGTGAGTCTCATGTGACTGTGATATAATAATTGTGTTTTGATTTGAGCTTCTGACAGGCTTTTGTAAAACTTTTGCATGCAGACAGTCTGCATGATTTAGTTGCCTTCGTTATTATTATTATTTATTTATTTTTTTTAGATGATTGTCTGTCGTTTTAACCCTCAGGTTTGGGAACTGATGCATCGAATTTGGCATATATAACTCTTTAAACTTAATCTCATGAAAACTGAATTTTTTTATAAAACGCTTTAATAAAAAATGTAAGGCGATATATGATGATGCTTGTGTTTGGGGTGTATAAATACACGAGTAAATATGCTACAAAAAAATATTTGTTTTATATGAAAATGTGTGTTTTTTTTTTTTTTTTTTGCTGGGATCAAATTTATGACAAGCAGAAACGTTACTAAACTATGTTTCTGAACTTTGATATGACAGATTGGTTAAAGTTTCTGCAATATCTGTCAGTGTTTTGGTTAGGTCAGAGGAGCATGTTAAAATAATGTGAAGAGGAAAAGAGGTTAATTTGAAATTATTATTATTATTATTATTATTACACATACATCATAGCCTATATAACTAAGTAAAGTCAGTCTCTGCAGAACGTGATGGTTAAAAATATTATATTTTTTAATCTATAGGCCTAGATATAGAGTTGGATTTTTCTGCTATTTGCCGTTTTTTTTTTCCCGAATAATGGTTGGCTGCAAACATTTAGGCCTCCAGACCTTTTTTTTAGTGAAGATGTTGACAGTGTTTGTCCTCCCGCTCGCGCGCGCGTGCTCCCGGGCTGCTTGTTTTTCAGGAAGTGCGTGTGTTGCGCGCGAGGATCTTTAGAGCGCGATCTGTCTGAGTGTGTTTTGCTTTTTTGCGGAAACTAATAAAACGGAGCTTGTGAGTTTATTACACTTTAGTCAGGATGAACGATCCTAGACCTGTGCTTTTTTTTAAGTTTTCCCTTTTCTCAGCTCTTGTGGCCTGAGAGTCTGAAAATGTATCACAAGTACAGAATGTAAAAGCTTCTTACACTTCACTTTTTTTCGTCAGAATATTTAAATAAACATTTCCGTCTGTGTCCTAAATGCTCCGGAGACTAAATTTAAAATCATACATTTTAGTTTCAAATATCAATGATCAGGTTTAAAATATGGATATTCATACATGTCTGGATGACATTTGACGCAAGTTTTTTTAAACATTATTCAATCATTATTATTATTATTATTATTATTATTACATTATTGTTATACATTCACTCGTGCAATTCAGAAAAATATGCTACTTAACATGCGTGCATCGACATTTATAATAAACGCTTTTGTAAACAACGCAGTTCTAAGGAGATTAGGCCTACAAAAAATTACAGAATCTCATTTTAAATCACAATTTTAATAACAAAAAAAATTTTTATCGAACATTTTATTTTTTTTCGATTGTTCAAACAAGACACACACGTGTTAGTTTCGACCTAATAATTTTGATACACGTTGACAATTTATTTTAAAATACTATTTTTACGAAAAGCAAAATGAATGAATATATATATATATGTATATATATATATATATATATATATATATATATATATATATATACATATTAATAAATAAATGTATCTTTTTTTGAAGAAATATCATAATTTCGTTCATTTCAATTATTATTGTTGCTGTTGTTAAATGTTAATTTTCGCCTTTCTGTTTGTTTCAGGTTAATAATCTGATCTGGCACGTGAGGTGTCTGGAATGTTCCGTTTGCAGGACTTCACTGCGTCAACACAGCAGCTGCTACATTAAAAATAAGGAAATCTTCTGTAAAATGGATTATTTCAGGTAGGGTAAGTTTTTCACTTTTTGTCCTCAAAAATATCGAGTGTGCGCATAACCGAAACACCGCGTCACTATTTATTTACGTGTGAAAATGTGATGCGTGAGTTATGGTTTAATGCTAAAAATAATATTTCTTTAATAATAATGTAATTCTGCACAACAAACAGGCTGAATATATTTACATAAAGACGCCGTTTGTAATTGAGTTTAATTATAGTGACGAAGTCTTCATATTTGAAAATAACACAATCATTCATGACAATCGACTTATCAGAAGTATTTCGTCTTTGCAGCTATAATTTATTCATCAGTAAGAGATGCCATTGGCTACTTCTCTTCTGTTTAATAAAATAATTTCATCTGGGGTCAAAATAACGTTGTGCCTTATTGGAAGTAAATATTTTACAGCTGAAAATAATTGATGTTTCTGAGTCGATATAAAATAATATTTTTGACCAGTTCATTCAGATGAAGCACATTTTGTGCTTTTGGAATATGAAAAAGGAAATGCCAATAGTAATATAATGAGAGGTCTAAATAGTACTTGATTACTTGATTATTAGTTAAGTTAAATTTGCCACAGTTCCCTTGAATGCGACTGAATGGTGTTAGAAATCAAACACAAGTTAAAGAATTCAAGATCTCAAAAGTATCAAGCTCTGGTTGAGATCCAGTAATGTGCTCATGGGAAGGGCATGGAGTGAGGGAGATCCGACAGGGAAGCTGTGAAATTGCATTGAGGGTATAAGGGCTGCGATATGGCATGATTGCAGAGCACTCAGCGAGGCCTGTGAATGGCAGTATGATATTGGCCAGCCTTCCCTGCTTATTGCCCGTCAGTGTGAATGACTGGCTCCTTTAAAGTCAATGCCGCAGGAGAGGGTTTGTTTTCTACGTTAAGGCCAATAATCTGAAGAGATGCTCCACAAGATGGTGCATCAATGTCTTGATCTTCACCGAGGAACAGCGGTTCGGTTGTCAGGATCTCTCAGTGGTTGTTGGAGCTGTTTATACACGAGAGATTTCAAGAGGAAACTTTGCCACAGAGGATGTATGAAGGGCATTTTGAATGCAAGAAAGCCTGCCACAAAATGGATTTTCGGGGGGGATTATTGTATGTTGTAGATCTTGTTCAGGATGAAACCATATTCTGAAGCTGGCGAGTTGTGGTTCGGTACAATAGAAATCTGAAATGAGAGGAATGCTTTGAGAAAGCTCACTGATGACTGTTAAGTGAAATACACAGGGGTGTTTAATAGTGAGTATTATTTTATTAGCATTAAATTTCATAAATATGCCAACCATAGTCACATGACCTTGAAACTTGACATGTGATTTGTAGCTTGAAATATTTATAGCATTAATAAATAACAGAAAAATAGGTAAATGCACATTTTTAGTATGTATCAATGTATCAATGCATTTATTAATATTTCATGTCATTGTTCCTCTAAAAAAAATTTTAAATGTCAAAAAACAGCAACTATAGGGGTTTATGTTGGTCCCTGCATAACAAAATACAGCCTCAGCTGTTTTCCCTAATTATGCAAGTTAATCAGGATGGAGTATCCGCAATCACACGGCAGGATCCCGGTGACTGACTCTGTATTCACGTTTGCCTTGTAAAAGAGACGGTAACAGCGAGTCGAGTTCAGTGATCTCCGTTGGCACTGAATCGTCCCTCTCGTCGAGTGTTTTTGGTACGCCTATGCAGTTTTAACTTGTTTTTTAGTCTGTTTGAGCCTTTGTACCCAATTATATCTTTCATAAAGAAGTCGAGATCAGCCGTTTTTAACTGCTTGGAACTAATTCTGTGCATTTAGCTCCATATTTATAAATCTGGAAGTAATTTGATCTGTATCCCGCAGTATGCTTTTAAGGTCACGTATATAACATGAATCGCTCGACATTGGGAGTTGCGTGTACCTGTAGCACAGGCTCATGAATGCAGTGCCATGTTTGTTCTTCGGCAGCTGGATTGTTTCGCTGGTGCTGCACAACACCATTAGAGGACAGCCATCATATGCTTGAAGGGAAAAGGATCTCCATTGATTTCTTTCAAGAAAGGAAAACAAAACACAAGGAGATACATTTCATTTGTGTTAGTCTCTCATCTGGGCCGGATTGACAGCTGCTCTAATAGAGTGTAATTACAGGAAATCAAAGTGGGTTTGCTCTGTGTGCCGTGGGGCGGGGGTAGATTTGGCGGCAAGGGTCAGAGCGGAGACTGTACCTTCACTAAAGAGAAACAGCCACAAAGGCACGAGCATCAGGCCACACAGGAAGTCAGAGGAGGCTGTTAATCAGAGCAACCGAGGGATAAGGACAGGGTGATGGAGTAAGGCGGTAACCCGAGTGGGTTTGTGCGGAGCGGAGATCGGTAGATTTGGAAGAGATGACGTACTGTAATGGCCATATGCGCGTGCAAGACTCCTTGTGTTTAAATGCAAACAGAAGTAAACAGAGCTTGGTGGAGAATGCGGGAAATTATATGAGTGGCTGAAATTACGATGACAAAATTATCAGTTTTTTCTGGTTAAGAGTGACGATATGTCATCACAATATATTTGAGAATAAAAATATAAAGAGAAAAATGTTTTCTGGCCAGAAAGTTTGTGCATTTATTACAAAAATAATTCGCTGTGAATGCGTGCTCAAGGTGTTGTTAGAGTTAGCAACCAAAGTCCAATGCAATTGCATACTGTTAAAAAAGTACGTGTAGTATGAATGCGTTTAAATCTATCATGTCGTCATCGTCATGTGACCTACGGCGTCAGTTGCGTTCACAGATTCTCACCCACGGCCTTATGGGATAGTAAAGTGTCCATCATGCGCACTTCAGAATATTGCCGGAAGTAGTAGGTCTTTTCACCTACTGTTTTTTTGAATACTATGAATTTGCCTTTTTGGATAAGAATAAGACGCAGTGCAAGTCTATATTCTGATCCTCCTTTGACATATGACTACTGTTTTTCTCAAACAGTTTATTACCAGATACCGCCAATCCAATGGAGCACACCTCAACATGTCGCAGGATTTGCGGTATCATTTATGGCCGTGGCACAAACAGCGGGGGTGGGATGAGTTACACCAGATTTAATACCCATGGTTTAGGGTTTTGAAAAACCACCATGAGCAACAGCAATCGCGACGCTCGCTGTAGCAGTCGTCATTAATAAGTCTCAGCAGTCTCCGAGAGGGAGATTTACCCCCAGATTATAATACTCCGAGACTATATCAAACTTAATCAACTGAATTTGTACTTCCACAAGCTTCTCTTTTCCAGCCAAAGGTGAATTTCTTAGGAACTGAGGGGAAACGCTTTGCGGCTGCAGGAATTTTCCCCGGCGAGTTATGATATGCAGGACAGAAATAAATCCAGTATAAGCACAACAACGCACAATCAGACGTGCGGCAGATCTGAACAAAAACAAAACCCCCTTAAGATCTTTATGGCTTTTCTGAGAGGCTTTGCGGTAAATGAACTGCCATGACAGATTACGGCTCCGTTCCACGATGTTTCTCCTCTAAACACACGTCTGAAATGCATCATTACTCAAACGTTGTATTCTTTGTCTGGAATGATGCTGTCAGAATATGGTGTGCAGTGTACACAGAAAGCCCTTTGCATGCTTTTCGCAGGCATTAATACGTGAGGCGTGTTTTATGTATTGATACTTTGCACATAAGTGGACTGTAAATATTCTTTGATTCAGGTTTGTTTTTGCTTCTTGGCTCATCCTGCTCAAGTGCTGATTGGCAGAGACAAATTATTATACATGCGCACAAGTTTCCTGCTTTGTTGAGCCCCGTGGGGCTCCCTGGTGGGCTATATGATGTCATTTCCAGTGGATGAACCCCCAGAGGGCCTCGCTCGCAGGCCTTCGGGGCCGGTGTCATCATTCTTCAGTAGCGTATACGGGGGGGGGAAACGTGGCTATCTTGATATCCCGTGTTTCTTTGCAGTCAGAGGAGGTTGTGTGTGACACTTTGTTTACACAAGAGTTCCCAATGACAGAGGTGTGGTGGTGGAGGGGGGCTCAAATTCAGGCCAAAAAAGGGGCCATCTGCAGACTATTAGTCTCTCCCGAGTCCTCTCAACACTGGAACCCTCTTTGGTCACCCGATTGTGATGTCTGGGTCAAAAACGCACGGCATGGTCAGCCCCGTCCAGTCAAAATAACACTTCATTATATAGCAGGCTGTGTACTTGCTGTTGGTTTGCATCGCCGCAGGGTTGTTTATCGAGTCCTGTTGTTCACAGAATAACAGAAGAGGTGCTATAAGCAACTACACGGCCATATGGCTGCTGAAAATGCAGTGCTAAATTAAATATGGAATGTGTAGACATTTACAAATCGCAGTTGGCTCACGTCAGCGGTTACATCAATAACATCTTAACTGCATTTCTGCACAAGAGAATCAACTCGAAACTTTGCAGTGCATTATATAATTAGAAAGAATTATACAGATGCAAGAAAGAAGAGACTAATTACTATGCAAATAAATGCAAAAAAAGTACCAATCAAAACCAAATTTCAATGATATGTCGGTTTGAGGGAGAATGGCATTAGTCTGAATGAATGAATAAATAAATAATCTGACATTTATTAAAAGTCTAGTTTATATAAACAACAAAGAAAAAACACCCAAATACATATTATAAATTACATTCTATATATATATATATATATATATACACAAACACACACATATAATTAAATTAATTTTATCTATATAGATAGTTTATTTCAGAACATAATTTTTGATAATTACTATCCTGTATATTCAACTGAAAACACATTATATTATGTATTAATATATTATAAACTTATATTTTTATTAAAACTTATTTAATTTATATTATATTCTATATTTTTAAATGATTAAAATAAGTATTCATTATATATATATTGTTTAATATTTTAAAGTATAACATATACTAAACAACGTAATGTGAATACATTATATTTGAAGTCCTTCACACAAAAGAAAAAGTGGAGGTGTTTTAAAAATAGATGCATTACACACTTTGTTGGATAAAATCAAGAGTTTATGGATCCTATCAGCAGTTTATCAGCAGACATTTCCTGTCGACCTGCAGCTCAGAGAATTACTAGTGCTTTGTTTGTGCTGAGAGTTTTACAGCCGTGTCGGACACGTTTAGTGGTTATCTTTTGGACACGGTTCAGCCTATCTGTATTCTGTCTTCTGTTGGCGAGAGCTTTCTGTAGAGAGAAAAACAATACCTGCTTAAGTGTTAAACTGAAATACGTGAAATACATTTTTTCCATTACACTAGCAGTAGAAAATGCTTCTATTATTATACTAGGTTTTTAATAATAAGCACATTTATAAAATGTTGTGTTGTTTATGGAATGAGTGTTGATGCCCAAGCCCTTCTCTGTCTCACAGTAGGTTTGGTACAAAGTGTGCCCGCTGCGGTCGGCAGATCTACGCCAGCGACTGGGTACGGCGAGCCAGGGGCAATGCCTACCATCTGGCCTGCTTCGCCTGCTTCTCCTGCAAACGTCAGCTGTCCACAGGCGAGGAGTTCGGGCTGGTGGAGGAGAAAGTACTTTGTCGGATTCATTACGACACAATGGTGGATAACCTGAAACGGGCCGCTGAAAGTGGTGCGTGTGTTTCGGCTGCATCACGCAAAAGTCTCGTTGATCCGAAAAGATTTCCTAATCACTTTTTCCCGGGTTTTCACACAGGAAGCGGACTCACTCTGGAGGGGGCGGTGCCGTCGGAACAGGATAGCCAACCAAAACCGGCCAAAAGGGCACGAACGTCCTTCACTGCGGAACAACTGCAGGTAAGATTATCAAACACACAATGCCATAAGTGCTCTTTTTGGTTTTGCTTTTGTCCGATATGAATTCATTTTTCAGTTCCATTCAATGTTTACAAAGCTTCCAGGGTAAACGCATATGGAGTGGCATTTTACCTTTCATGTGGCACTGTCAGCAAGCAATCAATAATGGGATATTAAAGGAATGGGAACATTTTTGAAAGAAGTCTCTTATGCTCACCAAGGCTGCATTAATTTGATAAAAAAATACAGTAAAAAAAATTGTGGAAATATTATTGCAATTTAAATCATGCTTTCTTTTGTAATATATTTTAAAGTGTAATTTATTCCTGTGATCAAAGCTGAATTTTCAGTGTCACATGATCCTTCAGAAATCATTCTGATACGATGATTTGATGCTCATGAAACATTATTATTATTATTATCAATGTTGAAAACCATTATGCTGCATGATTTTTTTTTTAAGGAAGTGTGACAAAAAACCCTTTTTCCCTGAAACATTGATATTAATATTATTTCAACATTGATAATAATAAGAAATATTTGAGCATTAAATCAGCATATAAGAATAATTTCTGAAGGATCATGTGACACTGAAGTCTGGAGTAATGATGCTGAAAATACAGCTTTGATCACAGGAATAGATTACATTTTAAAATGTATTACAAAAGAAAACAGTTCTTTTATTTCTTTTTTATTTTTATATGTTTATAAATTTCACAATATTACTGTTTTTAATGATTTTTATAGTCAAATGAATGAAGCCTTCGTGAGCATCTCTCAAAAATATATATTAATATATATATTAACTAGTATGGTTATATATTGTACTGGTGATTTTGATCATTTTTAATTCTATTATTTTTATTTTATTTCTAATGTATTTAATCCTTTTAATCTATAAAATCTTCACAAATAGACCTAGTAAATGTCCTAATGTTAAAATAAACTTGTTTCATGCACAGGTAATGCAGGCCCAGTTTGCACAGGACAACAACCCTGACGCTCAGACCCTGCAGAAGTTGGCAGACATGACAGGATTGAGTAGACGAGTCATACAGGTGATGAAACTCTCTTATGCCATTAAAATTGAGTAAATAAAGATAGCTTGTCTGAACAACTGCTTGCATTTTCTTAGGTTTGGTTTCAAAACTGCAGAGCGAGACATAAAAAGCACACTCCACAGCACAGCGGCCCACCTCAAGCTCACCCACAGGCCCGCATGCCCCCCTCGCTGCCCGACGAGCTGCATTATTCCCCTTTCGGCAGTCCTGAGAGAGCGCGCATGGTGGCCCTGCATGGGTACATCGAAAGTGAGTGTTTCCTCGAGTGCTGCTTTCATTAAAGCATAAAGCATGAAATATTTTCACACTTCAAAATAGCGTTTTTCTATTTAAAAGTTTAAGTTTTTAAGTTTTGATCAAAGCTGAATTTTCAGTCCATCTCATGTAAAATGATCCTTCAGAAATCATTCTATGATGGTTTGATGCTCAATTATTAATAATGTTTATTATTGTGGAATGTATGATGAATAACAAGTTCAAATGAACAACTTTTATTGGACAGAAATATGTTGTAACATCATAAATGTATTTAGTGTCACTTTTGATCGATTTAATATGTCTGCTGAAAACTATACATTTTTTTAAAGAAAAGACTTTCAAACTTTTGAATGATAATGTATCCCAGTTTTGATAAGAATGTGCAGCACAGCTGTTTTTAACATTGATAATCATAAAAGTTGAACATCCAATCATCATATTAGAATGATTTTAGAAGGATCATGTGACTCTGAAGACTGGAGTGATGATGCTGAAAATACAGAGGAATAAATTACATTCTAAAAAAAATATATGTTATTTTAAATTGTAATAATATTTCAAAACTGTATCAAATAAATGCAACCAAAGTGGGCATTGACTTCTTTCAAGAACACTAAAAAATCTTATTCCACACTTTTGATTGGCATGTATATTCAGCTAAATTGCTAATTGCGTTCTCTGACCTGAAGATACTATAGAGATTAATATTAGTATGTGTTTATTTTGTTTCGGTTTGGCAGGTCATCCGTTCTCGGTGCTAACGACACAGAGCCTCCCTCATCAGGCCATGGCGTTGCCGCAGCTCCCTCTCAGCCGCTAACGCCCCACCTCGCACTGACCCCTGACCTCCTGCTCCCAACTTTCAATCACTCCTGCGTTGACCCCACAGGTCGGATCTGGCTGAAGGAGAAGGTCACGGTCCCACTTGCTCTTGACCTCTGAACTCACAAGGAGAGAGACTATTTCCTCTCTGGTTTCGCTGGAAAGGATTTTACTCACCTGCATCTAGTCCCGCACGGTTAAGGGAAACCGCATACGTGACCTGTGAATTTAGGACTTGCGTCACCAAGACCGGGATCTAGACTTCTGGACATAAAAAACACAAAAAGAACTCGAGCACACACTGTAACAGACTAGCGCTCTCGGGTCGCCCCTTCTCCTGATAAGTCTCGTCTGACTGCGTTTGGAAACTCTGAATGCAAACAAAAGGAATGTAAAGTTACCAGCATCAGTGTTATACATTTAGGTTGAAAAAGGGAAAAGCACAAGAGATGTGGATGGGAAATAAGTGGCATAGGACCAGGTGGTAAGACATATTTTATCTCTTTTTCCTCTCAGAAACACGCCACGATTGGATATGGAAGTTGTACTTAGCCGGTGTACAAATGAATTTATGCGACTTAAAAGAACTGAAGTTCACTTCAGTTTTGCTTGCTGTCTTGTTCTTACACCCATATGCAAAGCATCTGTTTTCTGGGGCCTAAAAAGCCAAAAGGGTTGATTTTATTCCACAATTTCATTTTATAAATAATAATATTGATCTTAAATTTTAAGTCCATCATTTAATTGTATAAATAACTATAATTAATTGCCGAAAACAGTCTGATTTGTTTCATTTTAGATCCGAGTGACACGTTAAAAAAATAATTTCTATAGTCTGCTTCATTTTTAGGTGCGACTAAACCTTCCCTAATTTTATTATTTTCAAAATTGCATTGCAATAACTGTTGTCATACCGGTTTACCTGCAGTCATAAACAACAAATAACGTTGATCTTAGTGTGAGATTATTTCAAATTGAAAACAGTGCTCAACATTTTTACTAAAAAAGAAAGAAAATATCAAACATGAGGATCAAGAAAGGATTTTCAATATTTTGTGCAAAAGATGGAAAGGAAGGGGAAGACTGAGACTAAAAAGAGCACTTGAGTAAAATGTAAAGAAAATGTACATGTAATGTATTTTTATTTAAGCAGTGTCCTGAGACGAATGTGTCTGTGTTTCATTGTTTTCTTCATACATGTGTGCCGTATAAGCCTCAGCTGTGACCAGAGAGCGGGAGTGTTAGGAGTTAGGAGCTGTGTACAGGTCTGAAACCGGGGAAAAAGTCTGAAATTGTAACTTAAATTTGAGAAGAAATAAATTCTTGTGTTCTGAATGGGGGACAAGGCCTCTACATTCTTGTATTTATTATGACAGGTAGCCTGTAAGCACTTTTCCCCACTTCCACATGTCTGTTTTGTAAAAAATAATAAAAAAAAAATAAAATAATTAACTATTTCTATGGCTGTGCATCATAAATGTTTTTTTTTTGTAATAAATGAATTAAAAAGCTTTAAAAAATAACATAATTTGCTCCTGTAAATTAGATTAATAGATTTTTTCCCATAACTTAACTTATCTATCTGTTCTATATTGAAATCTATCTTTCTGTTTACTCTCTCTCTCTCTCTCTCTCTCTCTCTATATATATATATATATATATATATAAAATATAATGTTATGAATTTCAGCCATTTTTAACTTTAAGACATGAGGACAAACATCAGAAAGCGTGTCAACCATTTACGGCAAGTACTTTAACAAATTGACATTTTTTCAATCAGAACATCTGTTGTATTAAAATACAATACCACATTTTCATTACTGATAAAAACATATTTTTTTTTACTTGTACTAGCTTTGCTGGTATTTCTTAAAGTACATTATATATATATATATATATATATATATATATATATATATATTTTTTTTTTTTTTTTTTTTTTTTCAAAAATATATATATATTTTCATTTTGTCATAAAAGAGAGGGAACACTATTTTATGAAATAAAACACAAATTTTATACCTGACTGCTACTGATATTATGTCATGTATACAAAAAGACAGATATCAGATAATTTAAAAATATATCTGGAATATATCTGGATGGTTTTGGTCACTTTCAGTGTTTGTTTTTTTTTTTTTTTTTGCCCAGAGCCCTGGTTAATTTCTGACTGTGGTATAAATGCATGGGCCTGTGTGCACGAGTGTAGCAGGAAGCAATCACAGGCTGATGGAGGAGCTGGCAGACCCTTCACGGGTCAGTGTGCGCAGTAATGACTCCATCACTGATTCCATCAGCATCACATTCAGGAATTCCCTGTCAGGCCACATCACAGGACTGATCTCGTATCCCGTGTTCTCTTTCAAAAGGCACACCGAGACGTAATCTTTGACTAACCTATCCTCTCTGCGCTCAAGCACACACACTTTTTTAAGTGCAGAAAACTTTGCATCTCATTTCTTTCAAGCTGAGCAAGAATCTGACTCACATACATCAACAGAAGACTGTTGAATGTTAGTGTCATTTACTTACACAGAATCCAGCACTGATGTAACATTTAACATTTTTCTATTATCTTGGAAAACATGATTTTGTCTTTAAAATAAACTGTATGCAATGACCTTAAAACCTAAACTCCTTTAATGACATTCTTCTGATTTGATTCTCTTGTATGTTCAGTTGATATATTTTTCTCTGGTTTGACACGTTTTATAATAATAAAGTACAGAACACAATGAACAATAATGCTAATTGTGTAAAAAAAAATGTTAGAAATAGTTGATTTGTTCATATACTGTAGATATGCTTCTATCTCTTAATGCAAACTTATGTTTTATTTTTAGTTTTCAATTAAGCATTCATTAATTCAAGTCTGATTTATGTGGATTGCAATTTAACAGTTGTCAGTGTAGTCTTGAGATAATCACTATTTTAGAAATATAATTTAATTGGATTTTTTTTTTAACTCAGTTTATAATTTTAATAGACTATTATTTTTTTGGAAAGGATAACAGGATCGAAACCCCAAAACGAATTAATGTCACAAAGCTGCATTAATGTTCAGAAGACATCCATTTACAGGACCTGTGTGAGACTATTCTCCCTGTTCTAGTGTGCTGCTGCTTCCTGGAGAGTGGCCAATGAACTCATCCCAGCTCTTCCTGCATGTCCGCACGATCCACTCGTGTTCTTCATCATCTATAGGGGCAGAAAATACATATTTCACTCATTCTGATAAGGGAAAAAAAAACGCTTTCTAGATTGATAATAAAAGCACGAAGCCTGCATGAATCCAGCACACTTGTAGGCTAAACGAGATACGTGTTTTTTCTTTTTCTTTCCGATTGTTTGGTCAAAAATCGAGCTCCCAAAAGGCATGCGTCAAACTCATTCATATGCGCTTACAGGCAATTTACATTTTTTACGTGCAGGATTAAGACAACAATTATGAAAATTCGCTCTCAGCAGCCTACTTCACGCGACAATCAATCACTCCCTTTTTTCTTTCCCTTCCCAGAGATGATTCCGCAACCAAAAACAGTGGATAATATACTGCTTTTTTAAATGGTTAAAACTGAAAGGAGTTGCTAATTGCGGAGCGCGAGGTAGTTCTGCTGCTGGTGCTGAATGTGAGCGCGCAGCTGCACGCACTTGAGCGCTCACCCCCATGAACGTGGCGAACTGGGCCCATTGTTGAGAACAGGTCTTAAGCTCTCCTCTGATTGTCGATAATTGCACGCGATGGCCCTAAACGGCCTCTCCACGCGCCTCCCGCCACTTCTACCTGGTTCCCGCGCGCTGCAATTGAGACTTTTCCAGCACGCGACCGGTCCATTCTGCGACAGCTGCATGCTAACGTCTCACTTTATTCAGTCGCTCCCACCTCACGCTCTCCACATGGAGGTCACACTCGAGAGGAACATTTCATCACTATTTTAAACCAATTAATACCTCCGTGCACGCTTCAACCAATGGCTGATGGATAGGGTCGGTCTACAATTACATTTCGGTAAATGCTCCGAGTTCGCACGGTTATATTTGCACGAAATTAGCACCTCAGCACTTATTGTTTGCCTGGCATTCATACACTTGCTAAATTCATAGGCTAATACAATCGTATTTCAGAGCAGACGTGTCACTCACATCAAATCTACAGCAAATAAATTCTCCTTAGTATCAGGTGTCGAGGGCTTAAAGGGCTTGCAAAATACTTACTTCTGACATGCGATTTACATGACAATAGTGCTTCAAATTGAACTGCATAACAGGTAAGTCAAGCTTTTAGAGCAAAATGCATGCATCAGTTTGAATACTTGGGAAAGGCACAACAATGAAATGCATTTTGGTCTAAATATTGTTCCTTGAAAATTAGTTATCTTTTAACAAGCTACGAGCATACATTTTTTTTTCTTGTGGGCCATTTCACAAATATAAGTCCTTATTGTCCATTTGTTTAGATGGGGTTCTCACGGTCATGGAAGAATACATGCAGCTTTTGTTTTATAAAATATTTGAGTAAATCTCTATAATTTTTTTTTTAAATCTGTGTCCAGTAACCACAAATGACTGGAATAGTCATTCATTCATAGGTCATTCACAATTGCACATTCATTGTGGGAACGCTGTTTAAAGAACTGTCTTAGCCCTCATACTTCCTAAAACTTTGCTGAAATTCATCTCCTTGAATTTCCGTAACCCATATAACCATCTATTTGTTTTCATTACTAATGTTTAGTTTCTTTTTCTTGGCTTTTTATTCAGATTTTTTCCCCTTATCAATTTATTCCTTTTCTCTGAATCTTTGTTTGTTTTGTTTATGTGGTCGTATAATTTCTTTTATTAATGAGAAAGTACAATTACTTTTTTAACTTTCCCAACATTTGCTTTTTTCTTTCAATTTATTTTAGCTATAAGTCTGTATTTTGTGCACGACACAATTTTTTTCATTCATTTCTAATCTCTTTTTCCTTCTCACTCTCCTTTCCACATGTTCGCGTTGAGCCTTCATTCAGGTGGCCTATTAAATATGATACACCGTCCACGATCAAAGCCAAGGAGTCAGAAGGGAAGCAGTAATGGTACCTTGTTAGGAGGTGTTTATCTTAATCCCTAAAATATAATCAAAAGGAAAAGTGTTTCCTTCCAAACAGAGCCGCACTTTTCATTAATGGATTTGGATCTCTGATTATTGGCTCGAGGAGCTGTGTGTGTGTGTGTGTGTATTCCCCCCAGTGGATGATCATCTCCTGACAAGGTTTACCTTAAAAAAATGACTAGGGCTGTTTTCATTGGCGTTGGGATTTTTATACGTAAACCTTAATGGGTTAGTTCACCCAAAAATGAAAATGATCCCATGAAATAAAATGATCACCCTCAAGCCATCTTAGGTTTATATGACTTTCTTCTTTCAGTCAAACACATTAAAAAATATTCTGGTTCTTCCAAGCTTTATAATGGGAGTGAATAAAGTTATTTTGAAGCCCAAAAAAGCATATCTATCCATCATAAAAGTAATCCATACAGCTCCAGGGGGTTAATAAAGGTCTTCTTGAATCGAAGAGTTGCATTTTTGTATGAAAGATATCCATATTTATAACTTTATAAACTAGAATCATAACCTTCTGTATGCGATTCCAGTTGAAGAATGAACTTTGCTTAAAGGGTTAGTTATTGATGAATGCAGAAGCACAGAGGATGACGCAAAACAGCAGTCACGAATTAGATGTCTAAAACAAGAATTATTAAATAGAAATGTCGGAGGATCTTGAGTTTGTTGACCAGCCCTATTTGTTTTAACCGTGAGATGCGTCTTCTCTCATCTAAGCTTACGTTACTCCTACATCCTACATCACACACCGGAACTCGACTCTCTCGTAAACTGGCAGACAGACGTTACCGGAAGCTAGTGATTGTTGTCTATATAGATCTAAATATGGATATTGGATAATAATATGGATATTATTACAAAAATGCATCGCCTTGCTTCAGAAGGCCTTTATTAACCGCCTGGAGCTGTATGGATTACTTTTATAATGGATGGATGTGCTTTTTTTGGGCTTCAAAATATCGGTTACTATTCACTCCCATTATAAAGCTTTTATAGGAGACCACTGCAAACCGTATGGCTTCTGGCTCAAGTTATTTATTACCAAGGAGCAGACACTAAAGGAAGAAAAAAGTCAATAGTAGTATTGTTTAAAATGCATTATCACACTCAAATCCCCAAATATTTAACAGGATAAAGCAATATATTTGCTAAGCCAAGAATTACTGTTTCTGTTTTACTATAGTTTAGAACTTAACTTGTCCTGCACCAGACATGAATGATACCCTCATCAATAAACAGCTAAAAACTCCCATAGACTTACACTGAACAAGGGATCTGAGTCACATCTAGAGAAAAGAATGACATTTGGGGGTGGAATCCTTTTACTTGGACCAATAAGTAACCACCTATTAACCACATGCACTAAAAAACACCCAAAATATCAACCGTACAGCAACCCCCTGGCAATCACACACAACACCCGAGGTGGAGTTCTGCAAGGGCAATCACCACTCAGAAACATACAAGTCACTTTTAGTATTATGCGAAGTTTATTTTCATAGAACTAAAAGTGATTTGCAGTGGTGATGTACGGTGAAATATGGTCTATATATTAGTAGTTCAATCAAATTTAATTACTGTAAATGGAGTGTATCCCTTGCTCGTTCACACACAGTGTTATTAAAGCTGGTTGTAAACAGGATTTCCAGTCCCATCATAAACCAAACGCCTGCCTCCTATTCCCTGCTTGGCTTCAGGTTTACTGCAACCTGGAAACCCTATGTAGTTCCTAAAGCTTCTAATCCTGCTCTGCTGGGTAAGGCTTATTACCAACTATTTTTGTGTAATGACAGGGATTTTAGTGACGCCCCCACTCATGTTTCAAAGCCTTTCCAGCCAGGAAGGAAACAGAGGAATCCTCCCATGTTCTTACAGCAGTCTTTTAGGCAAACCTTGTCCTTCCCTCCTCTCTAAGAAACTTATAGTGGAGATAAGTAGGTGTTTCATTTTGGAATTATTTGTGTATTGTAATTAAAACTATTTTTACATTTTCCAAAGCAAACATGAGTTGTTCTTGCCCGCATGCCACCATGATTCAAGGCTTTTCTTGCTAGTTGGTTACTTTATGGTCCAAGTCAAAAGTGCCCACCTCTTAAGTCTCCGTGCCGTCCTGATTCCTATGGTTCAGGTCCCTCTTTTAATTCAGGTGAAAGCTATATCAGATAACTTTATGTTGCAATACTCTACACAACTCAACATATTTTAAAGCACATGGCATCATACACTTTCAATCTTTGTAAATAGTTATAGAGGAAAAACTGAGCATCACACACTACCTGACTTTCAAGTAATTACACAGATGCAAACTGATGCATGACAATAAAAACAAACATGGATGTACAGGAACAGACTGTAGTAGTGACTCTGTGTTATGTGTTGTGAAATAACAAACTAAGCACATTTGGATGCAGCCTTGGGTTGGTAGACACGGTAAGTACGGCCTGTACAGATTTGGATGTGGGAAGTCAGTGTAAAAGGTGTGTCATGCACTACAATATATGTTCTGAAATTTGGCTTAAAATATCAAATATGTTTGATATCCTCAGACTGGATGGAATCATAGTCTGAAACTAAAAAATGTAGAGTAGTGCTCCTTGTTCCCATCATACAGTACCCAATTTTCTGTAATAACTTCAATCTTCAGACTGGTTCAGACTTTTAACAGCTAGCATTGACTCCTCCAGACTGCAAATCGGGGCAAAAATATGGACAAAAGTCAAGAAGTATATTCCAGCCTTGGAAAACCACGTACATCCCCTCAACAAACTGGAAGATTTGAGGTGTAATTCATCTCCGCGACAGAAACGGTTACAAGTCGAACGTTGAATACTTGGGGTTAGAGGTTTAAAACAGACAATAGTAAAAGAGCAAATGCCACTAACTATGTATTTACTGTTATTTTGGTCATTTAAATGTTTTTTTTTTTGGTCATATAATTTTCCCTTTTTTGTAAAGGCTTAAAATTTGCTTGGAGTATACAGTTACTGTGCTTTGGTGGGCTTGGACTGAAGACAAAGAGGAGTAGAAGCTGGAGACTCAGTCGGCCTTGTGCACATATCAAGGGTCAGTTCCACACGATACACCAGCAACCGTTGCTTGTAATAACCCACCCTCCTTGACTTCAAATGACCAATGTGTTGAGATTCTTCAGGGCTTCCTCCCATCTGCTTTTCTCGTGCTCTCCAACCAGCTTCAGAGTTGGCCTGCAGCCTGGGCATTTCCGCAGGCCTTCCTGTCCAGCCTGGGCTGCTGCTGCCTAGGATTGCCACCCCCTGTCATGCCTGCCTCCTGGATCCTACTGTTACTCTGCCCCACAGCTGTAGCTGGACTTGTCCCTCTTTCCTCTCCTCCCAAAAACATCCTCCCACAGGGAATGTGGTTCCTCTCCGTTTGCCTCTTCAGCGTCTGCACCCTCTGTGATCCTCCATCCTGGAGGGAAGCTACTGGCAATAAATTCTGTCTTCACACCCATTTTGACAAATGTACCGTCACCTCAGGTGATAAAAATAAATCTATAGGATACACAATATTCCATATTATAACACTCCAACGTAAGAGTTGCCGTTGATTTAAAGGCCAGATGTACATTTTAGAGGGAATTCTGCTATGAAGTCTATGTGAATCTCCCAATCCCTGCTCCAAGAGACTTAGACAGGGCAGATTTAATGCATAATTGCCATCGGTCGGACAAACAGATGAACAATGAATGTCATACAGGTTTGGAACGACATGAGGTTGTGGAAATAATGATAGAATCATAGGCGGAGCATCGCCTTCCCCTGGCCATGGACATTAGACCAGCATGGAAGAACTGATTTGAAGATCCGTTTTCTCCGTAATTTTTTTTTTTTCATTTTTTCATCATTTAGCAGACGCTTTTATCCAAAGCGACTTACAAGGGGAGCAATTAGGGGTTAGGTGTCTTGCTCAAGGGCACTTTAGTCATGGTATCAAAGGTGGAGAGAGTGCTGTTTATTCACAATCCCCACTTTCAATTCCTGCCAGCATGGGAATCGAACCAGCAACCTTCACATTATAAGTCCGACTCCCTCACCACTAGGCCACGACTACTCCGTAATGATACATTGGCGAAAAAGATTTGGTGTTTGCGCTATTAAGAGCATCAAAGGTTTCTATTTACAACATGTTTCGCAGCGTTGAGCAGTGTAGCCAATCCCAAACGTATCTGTTGATTTCTTGAACTCAATGGCCAATCAGACGTGTTTAAGTCAGAATCCACTCACCGCTCAAAACTTGCAAATCCTAGAAAGTTAAGTTACAACAAACAGTGTAGACATTATGTAGGCTAATTAAAAGATTCATTGCGCAATCAGCCTCATTGATTATAGCGGAACTTTGTGAGATTGCGATGAATTTAGATGAGCGACAACTTTTTAGTGATAATATATATATTATCGATATATAATCCATTCAAAATTAGAATAAACTTTTGTTTTGTAAGGCAATAGTTATTGCCATGACAAATCACGCATAGTATACAGTATGCTTGTTTTTCTGTTCAAATTATAACGGTTTGCGAACATAGCCAACAACAAATAATGGAGCATTTATACTGGGATATGTAGGTTGTAACTTCAAACTATTTCATGACATTCTAAATGAAAGCACATCTAGCCTTAATCTGGAGTTGGTTCACCCTCCGCCTATGGATAGAATTTTTGGGGAAACTATCTCTATGAAGATTGAGCCAATGTTGCTAGGTTGAGCAGTCACAACTGGTAACTACGGCTTACGTGATATATCCACTTTATTGTAAGTGGCTTTGGTTAGAAAGCTTCTACTTAGAACATGAATGTAAATGCAAATGAAGTCTGTGATGTGGACTCTTGTAGAAGCGGGTGGGCTTTGGCTCTGGGAGTCGTAACCAGGATGTGGTTTAATGTGACAGGTCTGCGCTCTTGTGTAAGTCTTGGTCTCTGATGTTTGCTCTCACTTTCCAGCCGCATGTGGTAAGGATGTAATCCCAGAGGCCTGGAAATAATCTGATCTGAAGACTGAACACACCACACTCAGACGCAGAAGTGACAGTGTGTTTGCAAACCCTGAATAGAGGCATGGAGTGACTGACACATGGAAATGTGTATGAATATGTAGCTACACAAATAACTGTCCAATATCAACACATAAATACAAATATCAGTGTTCTTAAGTCCATAACTTGGAAGTCAAATATCACAGCACTGAGAATGCCCTAAGCTCAGATGTTTTTTTGCAATATCAATATTCTTAACAATGTAGCTGGCCAATCAGAATCCATCATGCTTTAAAGAATTTGAGGATACAAATTATCCTACAATAAACAAAACAACATCATCCACTGGTGTGAATGCTAATAAATCTATCATTATAGTTATCGAATGATGAATGACGGTTGTTCCAATTTTACGAAAATCTCCAGTGCTTTTTGTGGACTTCTGTACCTGAAAAATATGTGCCTGATGGCGATACATAAGGAAGGCAGAAAAAACTCCTCAAAGACAACTCTTATTTGCGTCACCGCGTTGCTACTATTCCTTTAACACACACGGATATTGTTTCCTAACAATATCAATAAGCAGTTTCCAATTTACTCTGTTATGTACTCTTCGTTGAAGAAAATCTATGCGTGTTTCTCCATACGTAACTCTTTTGACATCTGTTCAGGATGTGTCTGTCTTCCTATGTTATTGTAACTGTAGATGTATGAAATGTATGAAGTGTAGCTCACAATCAGACTGTGACGAAAGGTGGGGCTGCGGATCATGTTGCATGTATTTGCTCTTGACAGTGTTTACTAAATTATGCATCTCACAATACTGGAAAATACAGCAAATGATTCCCATGCGACGCTCTAAATACAGATACCTGGATTAGGAAAAAATAGTGTAACAGCCAAAGTTGCGAGTCTGTCACATGTGTAGACCAGTAATTAACTAATTAGAACACATCCCCTGCAAACAGATATCGTTATTATTGTCTCTTAAAATTATTGAAACTTTTCTAAAATAAACTGAATATGGAAAATGGAATATTGATACTTACCGAACTTAATGCAGCAAGTAAAACTAGCTAATGTAACAATGCATAGATCTTAAATTGTCCTTCAGAGAGCAACATGACATGCTAATTTGGCAAAAAAAAAAAAACTATCCTTCTGGGTTATACTAATGTACATTTACACATATGACTGGTTAGGTTTTATGTGCATATTACAAAAGCAACTGCACAAGTAAATACAGTGTAGGTTACATTTATCGAATGTAATTCCACCATTTGGTGCTGATGGTAATAATCATATTTTCACAATCAACAAAGAATAATGTATCACATACCTGCAAAATAAATGATAAAATGTTTTTGAAAGAGGTCTTCTGTTCGCCAACACTGCATTTATTTGATAAAAATGGTAAAAACTAATATTTTGGAGATGTTATTACAATTTAAAATAACTGTTTTCTATTTGAGTATATTTTAAAATGCAATTTATTCCTGTGATGTCAAAGCTGATGATTTTGATTGATTGAATGATTGATTGATTGATGATTTTGTGCTCAAGTAACATTTCTTAATATTATCAATGTTGAAAACAGTTGCTGCTTAATATTTTTGTGGATACCATACATTTTTTTAGAATTCTTTGAGGAATGTATAAAAAAAAAAAATAATAAAAAAAAAAAAATATATATATATATATATATATATAAACATTTATTTGAAAAACAAATCTTTTGTCGAAGCACTATAAGTGTAAAAATGTCTCTCTGTGTATATAGTTAAAATTAAAAAAATAAAATACTGGCCCCTTTAAATAGCTTCACTGTCAGATGCTTTAACTTTTTCAAAAGGGATAGACTATATTAAATTATAAGTAGCTTAGCTTCCCCAACAAATATATAAACATATACATACATTCAAGAAAATAATTTGGGTAACAGGGATTATTAATTCCACAACCTTGTCTAATCAATGACGTAGTTCGGGGGATTCTGGCCTCCTATCTAAAAGGCTGACATAATGAATTCACCTCAAATCAGAGATCCCACATTGGGCACTGGAAAATGTGTTTTACATTTTCCTTGAAAACAATTCAAATGACTACAGAACTGAGGCATGTCTGGCTAAGAGAAAAGACCTACAGATGAGTTATCTTATAATCTCACTGCTCAATCTTCAGCCCTACACTATCTACATGCATTTAGCTAATCCATTTACGCCACTCGAATGCTTGTGGTCTTATGTGTTCCAGGTGGAAAGACCCAAAGCAAATGTTTACTAAAAGGTACTTCTAAGAAAAGGATTGGACTGAGAAATACATTGAGATTGTGTGGATTTCATGGAACATAGTATAGGAAATTGTGAATGATTTGGTAGTACACACACACACACACACACACACACACACACACACACACAGACTAAAATTTGCTCTGACACTGCGTGACGCTTTCTCTTACCTGCGGTCCTGAGAAAATTGCCATCATAGTCTGTGATGACTCTGGTGTTGGGATCATAAAAGCCATCGCCACAGTCATAGCAACCATCAGGGATGAGCCGCGGGGGGTCCCGATCCGTTAACTGGGATTCTCCTATTCAAAGACAGGGTTGATTTTTGTCTTATATTTTTAAAGAATCGTGCAGCTTGTCTATAAATGATCCCACGCAATAATTCCAGTCATTTCAGACCTTACCTGCTGGTTTGAGGCCATTACACCTCTCGGAGTAAAACCGCCTGTCTTTGCCATCACAGTAATCCCAGTCAGTCTCTTCATACTCCAGGCCGTCAGAAAATGTGTACTTTCCCTATATGTGTAACAAAAACATTTAGTCCACATAAAGTATTTGGACGCTCAAAATGTCATTGCATTAATGGATTAGTTCACTTCTGAATTAAAATTTCATGATAATTTACTCACCCCCGTGTCATTCAAGATGTTCATGTCTTTCTTTCTTCAGTCAAAAAGAAATTAAGGTTTTTATGGGTTTTCTCTGTATAGTGGACTTCAGTGGGGTTCAATGGGTGGAAGGTCTAACTTGTAGTTTCTCTGTCCAGATGAGGAATAAGGGTCTTATCTAGTCAAACAAGTCATTTTGTAAAAAAAAATAATTGTATAACCTCAAACGCTCATCTTGCACAAGCTCTCTTCTTCTTCTTCTTCTTCTTCTTTCTTCTTGTAGAATTTCATCAGCCAAGTGTATTTCTGCCCTCCACAGGTCAGTTTGAACTAATTCTTATATACTTGCACTAGAATATTGTATTTGAAATTTTTAGTTCAAACTTTGACCTGTGGAGGGCAGTAATACACTCAGCAGAGTCTACACTGCCGGAATTCAAAAAGAAGAAGAGAGCTAGTGCAAGATGAGCATTTGTGTTAAAAAGTATATATATATATATATATATATATAATATATATATTTTTTTTTCGCTAATTTTTTCATTTCGCTAGATAAGACGCTTATTCCTCATCTAGGATCATGTAGAACGCTTTAAAGCTGCACAGAAACTGCAATTTAGACCTTTCACCCATTGAACCCCACTGAAGTCCACTATACAGAGAAAAATCCTGGAATGTTTTCCTCAAATACCTTAATTTCTTTTAGACTGTGTGTAAACAGGGTTGTGGAGTAACGAAATACAAGTAACTTAGTTACATATTTAAAATACAAAATGTGAGTAACTGTATTTCATTACAGTTACATTTTAAATGGGTGGTAATCAGATTACAGTTACATCTGAAAAGTGTTTTAGATTACCAAAGTGATTACTTTGAGTTTTAATGTCATTTAAACAGCAATTGGTGATTCTCTGACTCTGACCGTCTGAAAAAGTGGAGTTAAGTTTCATCAACATTTTAATACTTTTAAGAGGGATCATAAAAATTGTGTTATTTTTATTTAGTTCTGTCCTGAACAAGACAAAATGACAAAAAATTGCCCAACTGTCAACTGAACTGTCCTGTCATGACCTGATGATCCACGACTGTTTTCATGTTTTGTGATAGTTGTTTGTGAGTCATTTTATAATTCACTCGTCACTGCAACTTTTTTTCACAATTTGTTTTTTTTCCCCTCACAATTGTGAGTTTGTATTTCACAATTCTGACTTCTTTTTCTCAAGTAATAAAGTCAGAATTGGGAGATATAAACTTGCAATACTGACTTTTCTTCTTGCAATTGTGAATTTAGTATGTGAGTTTATATTTCATAATTCTGACTTTTCTCAATATTGTCAGTTTATATCTCATAATTCTGACTTTTCTCAATATTGCGAGTTTATATCTCATAATTCTGACTTTTCTCAATATTGTGAGTTTATATCTCATAATTCTGACTTTTCTCAATATTGTGAGTTTATATCTCATAATTCTGACTTTTCTCAATATTGTGAGTTTATATCTCATAATTCTGACTTTTCTCAAT
This sequence comes from Zacco platypus, assembly GCA_038088235.1. Lineage (NCBI taxonomy): Eukaryota > Metazoa > Chordata > Actinopteri > Cypriniformes > Xenocyprididae > Zacco > Zacco platypus. Next base: position 2,849,954 of record CM076086.1, on the reverse strand, counting down.
ATTGCGAGTTTATATCTCATAATTCTGACTTTTCTCAATATTGTGAGTTTATATCTCATAATTCTGACTTTTCTCAATATTTTGAGTTTATATCTCATAATTATGACTTTATAACTCACAATTGAAACTTTATATAACATAATAATTCTGAGGGAAAAAGTCAGAATTGTGAGATAAAAACTTGCAATTACCGCTTTTTAGTATTCCAAAGTATTCTAAAGTATTTAGATTAAGTCACTAAACTTGAGTAATGTAACGAAATACGTTACAAATGACTTTTTAAAGCATGTATTTTGTAATCTGTAATGAAATACATTTTAAAAGTAACCCACCCAGCCCTGTGTGTAAATTATCATGATATTTTAATTCAGAACTGAACTAATGCTTTAAATACAAAATATCAGCGTCATCTGTGTTCAAATGCACACACAGGTGTCCTAACAAAATAACCACAGAATAGTTCATAAGTGACTCATGTGATACGTAGCCATACATTTCCGTACTCGGAATTTGTGCTCTGCATTTCACCCAACCAAATGCGCACACACACACACACACACGTTGTGTTTTCATCATTTATGGGGACATCCATAGGCGTAATGGTTTTTATAGTGTACAAACTGTATATTCTGTCCCCCTACCCCTAAACCTACCCATCACAGAAAATGTTCTGCTATTTTACATTTTCAAAAAAGATAATTCTGCATGATTAATAAGCTTGTTTCCTCATGGGGACCAAAAAAATGTCCTCACAAGGTCAAAATCTACTAGTATTACTATACCTGTGGGGACATTTGGTCCCCATAACGTAGGGAATACCCACACACACACACACACAGTTGTGGGTAATGAGAGTGGAAGAGAGCACTGTTCATTCACTCCCTCCACCTACATACTGAGACTCGAACCCACGACCTTCAGGTTACAAGTCTGACTTTCTAAACCATTAGGTCACAACTGACCCTATTATGTATCATTGTAAAGTGTGCTTATGCTATCTTTCTTTAAAATACTTGCCACTTGCTGTATTTGTCTGATATTTTGTTAAATGTCAAATATCGTGCTGTTGACATAATTGTACATTATTAACATTAGGAGGAGAGACAGACCTGTTTGGATATTCCTTTCTCCCAAGTTCCCTCATATTTGCTTCCATTGGGGAAATGCAGCACTCCTTTTCCATGGAACATGCCATCTTTCATCTCTCCGACATATCTAGTGTGAGTGGGAATTGTGTAGTCACCCGTCCCCTCCATCCTTTTAAAGACAACATCATGAGAGGAAATGAGATTGCTTGCCTCACATATTTTACTTATCAAAAATATTGTATCTTTAATATGTCAAGAGTATGAGCTTATTGCAATTTATCACATTATTGTTTTTGTTACTAGGAAAATTAGTTATTTTTAAAATGTGGTGACAAAATGTCCCTTGACTTTTCAGTCATAAAAAAATATTCAGGACATCCCATATAAAATGTATCATTCCCATGCCTTACATTTCATTAAATCATATGAAATAGTTTAACTTTATATTGTTTTTTTACATTTCAAATATTTTAATACCTGAAAAAATCTTACGTTGGTCTACCATTTATGACATTTACAATTATTTATTTATGAATGACTATGTTTTGTGAATGTGATATAATGCCTTTATATGAGCAGCTCATGAACACATAATCAGGAACAGGAAACATCTTAAGCAAATAATACGCGTACAATATTACATGATACACGTATATGACATTCACATAGCCTAAAATTAGTTTGGCAGTACATATAAATGTCATCAAATGAAGCTTTACCTGCCATTTTTGTAATCTCCATCATAACTGCTACCCATGAAGTCCATGTTGATACTGTTTCCATGGAAACACAACCGAGACTTTACTTGTAATGGTAAAAACACTCCTCTGGGACAGATGTAACTGTCATGCATAAATAAAGAATAAAATAATAGAAGGATATAATAAACGATATTTGATCTTTTCAGAACTAGGAAAGGGTTTTTAAATCAACAGAAAAGTAACTTTGTGTTTGGAGCCAAGATGGCGTTGCAGCGTCTCAGTTTCCACTCGCATGACGTTGTCTAAAGGCGCCTGTCATTTTCTGCGCATGCGCAGTCATCTGACCTTCTACTTGCGGCCTCGTCCTGCTGCCGACGAGGACATTGGGCTGCGTTGTAGTGTGAACTGTCAAACTAATTTTGGTTAGTTTTGGTGCATTAAAATTCGCACCATGCCTGGTGTGGTTGAGCTTCCGACGTTGCAGGAACTGAACGTCGAAGAGGTACGTCTGAAAGAATGAAAAACGCAACCGGTTGTTAGCTTAAAGCTGCAGGAGTCGCACTGCTAAAGTTACCATGCGAATTTCATTTAAATGTGTTCAGCTACTATTAAAGTGAATGCTGGTTAGTTGAGATAGAACAGAAAGCAGGAATTCTGAAGAATAGGATAACTGAATTGTTGATTACATTGGTCTTTTTGTTTTTAGCAGTTTGCTAAGCGTCAGTGGTTTCGTGTTTTGTGGGACTGTATCTGTGTGTCATTAAGGGTGACAAAATAATGGGTAAAAACATTTTCTAAGCAGGCTTTTTATGGGGACTTTTCGATTATTGGGTGAAATGACATACATAATTCCTATTGTTTTGGAGAAAACGTGACATTTTGCACAAGTAGCCTATATAGGATCTCTTTAATATCATATGTGTGTTTGTTTTCTGGGGAAAATAATGCATTCACTTAAAGTCAAATAATTGTCTCCATGTGTGCTGTTTTCTGTGCAGGTCAGTGTATCATCAGCCGTGCTGAAAGCAGCTGCTCATCACTATGGCTCTCAATGTGACAAGCCCAACAAAGAGTTCATGCTGTGCCGTTGGGAGGAGAAGGACCCCAGAAAGTGTATGAAAGAAGGGACAAAAGTCAATGAGTGTGCAGTGAACTTCTTCAGGTACTCAACACTTTCATTTTGTCGTCCCGATGTGGCGTCAGAATCGTTCAGACAGATAATGTCTTTTATTTTGAGCACGTTGTAATTGTGAAGTAAATTGCACGCCATTTATTTATTTATTTATATTTTAATTTATTTTAATATTTTACTTATTCAAATGAGCAATTTTATTTCTCAGTATTTATTATTCTGATTTATTAGTATAAACGTGTGTGATTCTAATAATATACAACAAATTTGTGACTTGAAATGTATTTGCATAAATGAAATGAGGTATTATAAAAAAGACATTCAAATGAGTCACTTTTGCATGTTGTTTTTTTGTTTTCTTCATTTAGTTGTTCTTTGAGAAGTAGAGGTCACTGCTAGATAAGCAAACAGGTGAATTTACCCTTCACAAAGACCCGGCCCCCTTAGTTATTGTTACTATGTCTGACAAGCCATGGCGCTCTCATGTTCTCATTCAATGAAAAATGCATTGCGGAGCAAAGAGGACACTGACAACGAGACGGAGCAGGTTACTTTTGCTAGAAAACAAAGTGTCAGCTTTCAAATTTTGTCTTCTTTTTTTTTAAGATATTCAAAGTAGGGGTGGGCGATATGACCAAATGCTCCAAATTCTTTTATTTCTTGATAATGATATATATCATGATGTAGTTATTTTGTTATTTTTGTATAGTGAAAGTGAAAGTCGTGACGTATTGTCAGGTATGGTGACCCATACTTGAAATTTGTGCTCTGCATTTATCCCATCCAAGTGCACACACACGCACACACACACACACACTCACAGTGAACACACACCCGGAGCAGTGGGCCATTTGTTATTATTGTTAAATTGTATTTTGAGAACAAATACAATATAACAATAATAAGAATTAAACAAATTAAGTTTTTCCAGATACAATAATGTAATAATCAAATGTAAAGAGCAGTATGTTATTTTCTCTTTTGTTTTATTCACATTAATTACACAGACCAGAATGTTACTGGTTGCTGTCACTTTAAGACCAAATGCACGGATCCATTATACTGATACGCATCCGGTTTACACCCAACTGTTTACTTTCACTTCAGACACGAGCGGCTGTGTTTATGTGAATACTCCACACAATGGGCATTTTGACGTAAATGCTCGTGTATTCAACCATCCAAGCGCAATAAAAATTTGAAACTGAATTTGCGATTGCGCTGTGTGCAAGTCAGCGTGTGTACGCATTAAGTTCTTTTTCATTGCTTACTAACACTTTTCAACATCGACCATGTCCCAAATTCGCCATTGCCTTCTGAGAAAGGCAGTTTTCTGTGCGCCTTGGCAGTATGCCAGTCGGCTCGAGCACCGCGCTGAGCTCCTTTTCAGGATAAATTGCACTTATAACTCTTTTTAACATCAAGCACATCCTGCTCTTTATTTTCTCATTTATGCATTTCATCATTCTGTCTAAAGTGTATATTTACATACCTCGATATACATGATATATCAAAATATCCAACAATAGAAATTTTATACCTTGGTAATGATATATATCGTCATACCGCCCAGCTCTAATTCAAGAAATAAATCAGAAATACTTTATTGATCCCCGAAGGGAAACTCTTTGTTACAGCCGCAGCTCGTCTTAACAACAATTCACACCGGAAGTACAAGCAAAGAAAAAATAAATGCTATACTCTATAATATAATATAATGATACAGGTCAGGAAAAATTAAGTACCAGGTGGGTGTGAGTATAAAATAAAGTATGAGTGAAATAGAATATAAAATAAATAAATAAAATAAGTGTGAAGTACAATTTGGTTGCCGGTTGGTAGCGATATATAAAACTATATCTAGAATATTGCACAATTATTAAGTATGGCAGAGATGTATAGACAAATACTGTTGTAAATAAATTCTGTTTTGTGGCTCTTCAATGTGCCATGACAGATCGCTGTTGTACCTCAGCTCAAGCGGCACGTCAACCGATCATCAGCACGAAATTAACATGAATGAACATCAGAAGATATGTTGTTTCAGCCGTGGAAAGATGTCAGTGCCCACCATTTTTCAAGTTAAAGTCCACCGATGTTAATCTACTAACTCTCCTGGTTTGTTTGTTGGACGAAATGGCATTATCTGCGTTATGATTGGTCAGATCGCCTGTCAATCAAACTCCCGGCAAAGGATAGTTTTGTATTTTCATATTCTAATGCAGCTGTACAATGACATTGTCTGTCATAAATGGGCAAGAGTATTAATGGATAAGCTTCTATAAATTCCAAAATATGACCATGGGGATGAGATGTATTCCCAACATATTCAAAGTTACATAATCAAAATCAATGTAAACAAAAGATATCTGTCTTTTCAGTATAGCAAATATAATATTGACCTGCCAAATTACAAGGTGCGACACAAGAAACAATGAGAATGCTACATTTTGTATAATAGCTTGGTGTTCGTCCTGTGGGATTAAGCCAGGCAACATCGTTCATTCCTGAAAAGTCGAACCAAAGTCCTTTTTTCTTTTACTTTGAACATTTGCAAATAAAGGTTATTAAGGAGTCGTTGGATATTTTACAACAAGGGCAACCATAAAATGGTTGCTTTCTGGAGAAGCTCTGTGAATGTAATGAAAATAAAAGGTATGCGTTCATGCTTTTCCACGTGTAATTTGTGCAACAGAGCAGCTGTTCTGATTGGCTGTCATTTTATCATATCCTGCAGCATATTTGATGAGTCTATGTGTCGTGGCTGGTTATGACATGGTGTTAACCCCACTATTTGTATGTGATTAGTTTTTAAAATCTCACATTGTTTGGCCTACAGGCAGATAAAGGGAAACTGTGCCGAGTCCTTCACAGAGTACTGGACCTGTCTGGATTACTCTAACCTGGCTGAGCTGCGCCATTGCCGGAAGCAGCAGAAGGAGTTTGACAGCTGTGTGTTGGAGAAGCTGGGCTGGGAGAGGCCTGACCTGGGAGATCTGTCCAAAGTGGGTCAAAATATCCATTGCTTTGTTTTAAACCTACATTCCATGTCGTTTTGGTCTTCCTCCATATCCTGCACTTCACAACTTTGACCTCTCCCACAGGTGACCAAGGTGGCAACCTCTCGACCTGTGCCTGAAAACCCCTACCATTCAAGACCAAGGCCTGAACCTAACCCTCCAATCGAGGCTGAGCTACAGCCGTCCAAGCATGGCAGCCGCTTGTTCTTCTGGAACTGGTAAAAAAAGGGCCAATCGCTGTCCTATAAATATCACGTTCTCCTTCTCAATGCTCCTGACCAGAGACAGTGTGCCAGTGGTTGCGCTGTTTATCCTAACGTATTGTGTAGAAATGTTAATAAATTTTGTTCACTCAAAACATGTTATCAAATTAAAAAAGATTTAATTTAAACTTGGCTTCAGGTTGCTTTTTGTGTACTCTATATAGTTTTGACTGTTCTGGGTTCAGTAAAATTCTGTCATCATTTACTCACCCTCATGTCATTTTAAACCTGTAAAACTTTTGTTCATCTTCAGGACGCAAATGAAGATGAATTTCTGTCCCCTCCATTGACAGTCCAAGCAAATACCGTTTTGTCACATCAAAAAGTTGATCATAAAACTAATCCATATGTATTGAATGGTTTAAGCAAAAGGAAGCTCGCGCGAGACTGAAGGAAGCTGACGTGTGAGAACCAATGAGGTTCATTCTCGTGTTACGCAGCACATTTGAGGTTCGTTCTCAAGCGTCAAAGCAGGTACAGTTGAGCTTCTATTCATGTTCGCTGATCAATGTTTATATTAAAAGCCTAAGTTCATCATATAAAGTGATGATCATACTAAATTAACTCCTATCAATAATAAAAAAAAATGGTATACGAAGTTTGCCGTTACTGTTTAGGCAATTATTGAAGATGTTTAATATCTTTTTTAATATATTGAATACAGTTTGTGTATTTAGCAAAAATGGATTTTTAAAAACCTGATATAGTTTACCATACGTTTTTTTTTCATCATGAAAACAGCCACAGAAGCTGGCATGATGTTAAAAAGCACTTTTTTAAACAAAAATGTTAATCAGCCAAAATGTTTTCAACAATGATTAATAAAATAAATGTTTTTTCAAATCATATTAGATTTCTAAAGAATTATGTGACACTGAAGACTGGAGTAATGATGCTGAAAATTCAGGTTTACTATCACAGGAATAAATTTCATGTCTAAATTTAAAATAATTTTATATTTTTATAAAATTCACAATATTACTGTGTTTCCTGTATTTTTTGATTAAATAAATTCAGTGAGCAGAAGAGACTTCTTTCAAAAACACAGGTACTGTATATCGACAGATATTGGCAAATTGTGCATGCTGCTTTTTTTTTTTTTGCCCCTATTATACATTTATATTTACATTTCTGCCATCTAACCCTCACTTAAAGTTAATCTTAAGAAGCTTAATAATGTATGAACACTGTTAAATGTAGTCTTTAGCCAATCTGAAGATACAAAAACTTAAAATGGCAGTACAGTGCATTTTAATGTTTATTCTAGTGTGAAGCCTGTACTCATAGACTTACATTAGGTCCATTACTCTCAAAATCTGCTGGATTATAAACTGATTCTGTTCTAATCGACAGCATGCCACAAAAAGCATAAACTTTTGTTGAACCTGGAGATTAAATCATTTTTGAATTTCCCTCTACCTTCAAAAGTATGTGTGTTTTTGCTTTCATCCTTAAAGCTTGTTATAAAGGTGCTTTCTTTCGTTCACCTGGACGGCTGTTCTGGCCAGACACCACCTCCTGTCTTAATCCAGCAGTTGTATGGTGTGTGTTTTGAAACCAGATTGTGGCTGTGTAGTGTCATGGACCTCAGGGGCTGGAGACTCGGTCCCCCTTGAGTAAAGGCCAATTTCCCCCAGAGCTCCCTCCTCACTTCCTTACCAGCCCCTGGAGCAGGGCTGTCTGAACAACACTACAAGTTCAAAGAGTCAGTAGTGCGCTGCCACAGAGCAGCACAGGTCAATTGGTCCTACAGGCAACAGCGCTGCTGCCTTGAGTAAATAAACCTGTGTGCAAAGCTCCATTTTGCAGCATATTTTTATAACAAGTTTTCGAACCTTTATGACACGCAGGTACTGTTCCAGTAAAATGATGCTCATTTTCTATAAACTAATGTGGATTGTTTTCTGGGAGGTCCCACATGTGAAATTTAATCAAACTGGAACTAAATTTCTTTTTTTTTTTCCCCTCATATGTGCAAATTGATCTCAAGAGTTCCTCTCGCCTCATTCAAGTCAACGTCATTCTGGATGAAACTTGTACTCTTTGAAGAACAAAAGTAAACTGATGTCAGATTGCAGTCTGAGAGGCAAAGCTGAATTTGCTCTGACGTTTTCTTGGCTTGAAAGTCATGAAAAGAGCAGGGCCAGCTTTGTGCCAGTAACAGGAATTATGGGATAGCAGCCTTGTGGGTATCATGACACAACACTGGGGCAAAACAGGAACTATACTGATAATAACAAGATTAGTAAGCTATAACACAATGTCGCCTTGAAAATGTTCAAAATACAGCAGGTTGCAGTCGTCGCTAAAATTACTCAGGCCTGGGACCAGTTTTTATGGGGTTTTCCTGGTTAATGCTCCTCAGTGATGACACCGCTTTACAGTAAAGTTTGATTTGAGATAGAATAAAACATCAGACCTTATTCACAGCCAGGGCTGGGTAGGTTACTTTTAAAATGTATTTCACTACAGATTACAAAATACATGCTTTAAAAAGTAATTTATAACGTATTTTGTTACATTACTCAAGTTTAGTAACTTAATCTAAATACTTTAGAATACTTTGGAATACTAATAAGTGTGGAACAAACACAAAAAAGGTCATTGTGAGTTTTTATCTCACAATTCTGACTTTTTCCCTCAGAATTGCATGCTATAAAGTTGCAATTGTGAGTTATAAAGTCAGAATTGAGATATAAACTCGCAATATTGAGAAATGTCAAAATTATGAGATATAAGCTCACATACTAAATTCACAATTGCAAGAAAAATAGTCAGTATTGCAAGTTTATATCTCCCAATTGTGACTTTATAACTTGCAATTGTGAGTTTAAATCTCGCAATTCTGAGAAAAAGAAGTCAGAATTGTGAAATGCAAACTCACAATTGTGAGAAAAGGTTGCAGTGACCTTTTTTACAATTATAAAATGACTCACAAACAACTATCACAAAACATGAAAACAGTGGAAAACATGAAACTTAACTCCTCTTTTTCAGACGGTCAGAGTCAGAGAATCATCAATCGCTGTTTAAATGACATTAAAACTCAAAGTAATCACTTTGGTAATCTAAAACACTTTTCAGATGTAACTGTAATCTGATTACCACCCATTTAAAATGTAACTGTAATGAAATACAGTTACTCTAATTTTGTATTTTAAATACGTAACTAAGTTACTTGTATTTCGTTTCTCCACAACCCTGTTCACAGCAGTGCCATCTTTGATTTTTAACAAGAATGAAAGCGAGGCTGTGAGGGATACACATCTCTTCAGTGGGTTGTACTTCTATTTAATGTGTTTTTGGATCGTTCGGCTGAATTAACACTGCAAAAAATATCTTTCCAAGAAATTTCATTAGACAAAAAACTCCCAGCAATATGAGCGGTGGAAAATTATAAGCAATCTAGGAGCTTCATACAGCAGATGCCATTGACACGGTAAGTCTAACCCTCAGCCTTGCTTTCATACTGTCATGGCGCTGCTCTGAATAAGATCTATGAGCCATGAAAGGTCATCCAATACTGTACATGGAAAGCGTGATGTGAAGCAGTGACAGAATTATGATAAAATACACGTCCGATGAATATTTTAATAATTATTATTGAAATAATTCTATGTAGAATATACTAGAATTCATCTTGTCTGTGTGTATCAGCTGTTTACGGCTTCGGTGACAGATAATCCATTCAGAATAGAGAGTTGGAACTGTTACTTTTATAAATAAATACAGTAACAGTAGATAGAAGATACTATTTCTTTAGTCTTTTTTTTATTAATATGTGACATTGATTCACTTAGTGGAAAATATTTGACATTTAACTGGACTGCTGTGCACAGATGGTCTTGTTTCCATGCCGTAAGCATTTATATGTGTTCACCCAACAACACAGTGATGGATGTAAGAACTCATCATAAAATTATTTAAATCTCCACCCTTAGAAAAATTCATCCTGGCAGACAGTTTTTATGCTTAGCCAGTGAAGGCCAAATTATTCTTTTTTGGCCTCACAATTAGGTCAAATGCATGTCAATCATTACTTAAGTTTGCTAATGCAAATGTCACTAAATTGTTGCTCATACTAAGTGTTAGTGATTCGATCATTGCAAATCATACAACTTAAGTAGAGGTTCATATTCAAAAAAACACTTTAAATCCAGGAGAACAGTCCAGCTTGGCCAGTCTGTGATGTTTTTTGGCAAAATCCATAAGTATTTTCCTCTGAATATCTATTTGTAGCAATGTTTGCTTTACTTAAAGGCATAGTTCACCCAAAAATGAAAATTCTGCCATCATTTCCTCACTCTCGTGTTTAAACTTTCTTCTGAAGATATTTTGAAGAGCATTGTGTTGCAAAAATATCGGACCCTATTGGCTTTCAATGTACGGTCAAAAAAAGAGCGAGACATTTACATCATAATATCCTCTTTTGTGTTCCACAGAAGTCAGACAAGTTTTCGGGAACAATCCCTTTTAAGTACTAGCGAGTCAAGCGTCATTGTTGACATTGAGCCAAAAGTGTCTTAACAGCAAAATTCCCTGTAGATATCCAAAGGTGCGGTCCGATCCACAGACTCCCGCAGGAAACGTCGACAGCGGTGACGGTGACCCGGCAGGTCCGTGCAGTCTGGAGGCAGGGCCCGGGGGCTCGTGGCAGCGCTAGTTCAGACCTCAACAAAGGAAATGGAGGTCAGTGTTGGTCGACTCTGCCCCGGCGCAGGAAGCACACTTTGGCAGCGGAAAGAAATACAATACTGGACTTTCACAAAGCAACAGCCCGCACGGGAGTCCACGGTGCTAAAACACTCAAACAAACTAGCTCATTCTCGGCCCTATACTGTCAATATTCCTATTGTTCGCCACAGACTTTGACAGGATCAAATAAATATTTGAGGCAGTGATGTGCACAAACCGCTTGTTGCCTAGCGTAACCTTATCGTTAAGTCATCGGGCCACATGTACGCGAGCCAGGGGACACGATGTTATTGAAGCGTGAGCCGTGACCTGTTCGGACTGGAGGCCCCACAGAACCAGGACCTGCTGCCCATGTGATATATGTTGAAACAACCTATCGATTGTGGTTTTGTCTTGGTGTATGCGGCTAACTGTAGTTTTAACTCCTTGTTGCGTCTGTTTACAGCAAGACCGCATGTTAAATGTTTACGTGAGGCTTTCTCCTTGTCTCTGCTTTGGCATGTTGAGAGGCGCTTTCATGTTTCCACTTAAAATGGCCTCTCACTCGAGTGGCTTTGAACTCACATGCAGGTCTAAGTAAAATACACAGGCTGCCACAGTCTGTAGACTAGCGCTCCAGATGTCACTGTGTGTAACAATACATGCATATTGCAGGATAACGCACCACTTGATCCATACCATAAGTATAATGGGCCCTGCTTTTTTAATGGGATTAATGTCATGTGTTTGACAGGACAGACTGATTTTACTCATGAAAACATGCAAACTCAAATCGCAGTTGGCAGAATACAAGAAACACACAGAACACCTTGACAGTCTCCACCGAAAAAGGACTTTGGCTGTAATAAGGCACAACAAAAAGATGCTCTAGTACCGTATGATTACCAAATTCATATAGCATTGGCATGGTATTTACATGGTACTTCAAAAAATAGCAGTTTTTCCTTAAAAAAAAAAAAAAAAAATCTACAATGGATTTTTTTAACATCTACAATATTAACAACTTAGTATTCTTTTGAAATGCCATATACATGAATATGGTAATCATTCACTACTATGGTATTTATCAAAATATCTATGTTGCATATACCATAGTATTTACACATTTACCATGGAAGTACCTTGGAGTACCATGTAAATTCAATGCAGTGGTACATGCATGAAAGTACCATCTGATGCCATCACTGTACCGTCATACAGCCAGGAATATTATTTTTGTAGTAGTGTGCAAAAACAAGTGTGTTATCGGAGCACAGATTTTACATTGCAGATCAATCCATACTACTTTTATTATACTTTTTTTTTTTTGCATAGGTGTAATTTGTGGATGGGACATGTCCCCACCACTCTTTGAAACATCTAGCGGCCTTTATGTATCTAATCCAAAAGAAACATCTCCAGTTGATTATCAATTCGTTCTTTTGTTTTAAATATCTGAAGATCTGGCACTGGTATGTGTTGTTTTTGAGATCGTGCACGCAGACGAGAGCTTCTTAATGCCGTTTCATTCCAGTGAAATCACAAAACAAAATGCAAAATATACAATCACCGATGAATACTGTTGGTTTTAATGACAAATAAATAAATAAATAAATAAACCATACCAGGGTGGATTAGAACCCAGAACCTCTGGCATGCTTAAAATTCAAAAATTCATCTACAAGTGCATCAGGACAAGCAATACAGATCTCCATATTTATTGACTAATGTAAATAATTGTATTATAGTTGTCAATACATTATTAATGTACACACACTCCCATTTTTTTTAAACGTTTGAAAGCTTTAGCTCATATATATATAGTTGAATGGAAAGAGTGAACCGTACATTCTTTAGAATTTCTCCTTTTGTGTTCCACAGAAGAGAAAAAGATGTGAAAGTAAATAACGACAGAATTTTTATTTTTAGGTGTACTGTCCCTTTAAGATGTCACTCTTCTGCTATATAGATTGATATTTATATGCTAGAAAATGATTGTGGTTCGATTGAATGTATTCGAATAGATTCATTAATGTAAAATAAGTGAATGTAGTTCATGTTTCTCAAGTCAATTAACCAGCTTTTACCTCACCTGACACGTTTGTTTTCACGCACCATTGGACCCCCCAAAAAAGACACTTTCAGATATCTGACGTAACTGATGGCCACTTAGCTCTTTGCATTCCAAAGAGCGTGTGAAGGCCTTTTTGTTTTGAAAGCTCTCCATTTAGCCACTTTTTTACAATCAAAACAAGTTGCTACAACCTGGACAAGACAGCACAAGTGCGCATCATCTTGACCACACCTGGGGGGTATTCCAGAAAGCAAGTTATGTGACATACCCAGGTATGTTTAAGAGTAAGTAAGCTGATAACCTCAACTTTCGGTTCCAAAAACTGAGGTAACTTTCAGGGTATGTAAGTAACCATAGCAACTTACTCTCTGAACATAACCTGCCCCGGAGGGTTAGTTTTCTTAAGAGGTATTCAGATGTGTGTTATTTAATTAATATAGTTTTATCACGGTAACTACATTTCTAAATTTGTACATAGTTACTGTTTTATATATAAATATATATATATATATACTATATTATACAATACATACGTATATATACATATGTATAAAATATAAAGCACTATTATAATGTTTAAATGTTTATTCAATTTATATATAATATAATATATGTAATTATTTTATTGTAATCTCACACATCTGATGTGCTTTTTTTCCTTTTTATAACAGGACGTTTTCTATTCTGTAATTTCTATAATAAAATACATATGCAATATCTTATTAAATATTTAGCATCAAACAAACAATATAAGTCTTATTCTCAGTGAATAAAGATTACTTATTCAATAAAAAGATTGAAAAAATTATTACACAATCACCAAATAGGTGGCGATGTGCACTAAGTAGGTTTTGTAAATCGCCATTAAACAAAAGAAGGAGGAGGAAGAGGAATGGCGCGCTTTTTCTCAGCGTCTGTTTCCATGGTGAATCATCGATTCGTCGTTCGGTTGAGAATGTCTTGTGTGTTAACCAGGAACATACTCTGGGTTGGCTGAACTTACTCCCTGATGCGTTTTTGGAACCAGCATACCTGGAGTAAGCAAGGTTTGAGTTAATCAACCTTGAGTTCAGGGTATATGTGACGGTAACTTAACCTTGCTTTCTGGAATACCCCCCCTGAGCAACGGCAGAAAACGGCCATATTTGTGCGTGTTTATCAGTAGCGCGCTCTCGCAAGTCAGTCGTTTTTGGCGCGAACAAGCGCGTGTTGAAATGGAAAGGTGTCAGCGCATATAACGTCTGTTTATTTTCTGAATTGGCTGCATAATGCGATGTTGCGCTGGGCCGTTAACATTTTAGAAAAGTGTCAGTGAGTCACAAATCTTTTGCAAACCGATACTGAAGCATGTGATGACACGCGACGTCTAAACGCATCCCGGCCTTCCTGCAGGTGTCGCCACGCTTTTCCAAAAATTATGTGCAGAGCTCAAACCACCGTATGCCTGTGGCAACACAACCGTTTTTACATGGTAACTGCGCTGCGTCCTCTGGAGAGTATGTAACAAGACTGGCTGGAGGCTCCATACTTGACTTCATATTGTATATAGATAGATAAACAAATAGCGGAGTGATTGATTGCTCATTAAAAGAGGTTCCAGTGAATGACAGGCCCAGCTGTTGACAGCTGCGAGGGGATGTGGAGGAGGGCAGCAGATGAGGGCATGGGGCTCAGGATTTGAAAAGGAGGAAAACGGGCCCAGCGGTGCAGATCCTCTCGGGCCAGCCCTGTGTTTGTGTTGGCTTGTGACCAGCCTCCCATTTCTCCTTCTGAGATACAGCTTTCAGGACTATTTACAGCCCTGGTTCGTGCAAGCACCAAATCCTTTTCTCTTTTTTTCTCTCTCTCACTCCTTACCCTCATTTCTTGTCAGAGGGGGCAGTGTTATATATGGCATTGTTTGTTGAAACTTCAACCTCGATTCATTGGTTTCGCTCAATGAAGGGAGAATAATGGCAGTATCCCCAGGCAAGACTTGGCTGATGAAGAACTGAGATGTTCAGGGGATAGTTCACTTCTTGTCATCATTTATGCACCCTTGTGTCATTGCTGTTATTTATAGGTACTTCAAAAAAAGAAGTATATTTCTGATATTTCTTTCCCAGTTCATTTTTTTTCAGCTTCAAAAAGAAAAAAAGCCAAGTTGTTCATGTTACTTGTGCACTATATTCCAAGTCTTCTGAAGTCATACATCATTATGTGAGAAATTGACCACATTGAAGTAGTTATTTAATGAAAATCTTCCCATCCACTGCAGATCTTAAATCTCAATTTCTATTTGGGATTTTCAAACTGGTGTACCTGTAACACAAAAGAAATGCTCTTTTCCATACAACAGAAATGCTTGCTGATTAGTAGGTGTCAAGTTCCGCTGCAGTGTTGAATATTTTTCAAACATTTTCTTTTTAGGTTTGGAATGACATGATGGTGGGTAAATAATTTTTTTTTTTTTTAGATGCATTGCAATCAACCTTGCCATACTCTCGACAGAATCCTGGACTATCTTTCCATCCCCTTCTTTGAATTTCTTTTTTCTTTCTGAGATCCATAGACACATGCAGGCTCTACAGCCAATGCATGGAATCATCAAACAAACCTCTGCAGTTTTTTTTAACTACTCACTGTCTTTTTTTTCCATGCCGACACATTCCCGTAGGGTTATTTAGTTGATTTCTCCAAACATCTTGGCACCGTCTTGCAGGCAACAGCATATATTTGTTGCTCGCAAGCAAACGTATACAGCGAGATCTCATGTCAGCTCACTGGTTGGCACTGCACTGAATGCTCCCTGAAAGCAGTTGCTCATTTCCCATACGTATCTGCCTACATGTCATTTTAATGCATTTGTGTATGTGGTTTCAGGGCTTTTGGAGAGAGCGGTGAAGGGGAGGAGGTACAGGATGGAGACATTCTTCTTCTGTGCGCTCATCTAAACAGATTGAGTTAAAAGCTGTGCTGAGCGGCGCGGCCGAGCTCCTTTGGTGGTACGTATCTGACTCCGCTCGGAGCTGGGCTTGAGTTTCCTATGGATGTCAAGGTGCGTTAAGCTTTCCCTGCAACTCGAGTTTCTTGGGCCGCGGTGGGCCATCAGTCACTGTGGACCACCTCCCACTCCAACCCTGGATCTGATCCACACGCTGCTGAGCTCTGGGAGTCCCAAACCTTTCACCTTCTATTGTATATTTTCATGACTCTCTTTATCTAATGTTTCAATATAGCTGACCATCGTTCCAATCCATCTCTCGTCCTACAAATATGTATTTGTCAAACTGATTCATGTAAGATATATGGACATCGTTTTAGCTTTTTGCAATTACTCTCCTAAAAATACAGGGTTCCGTGTTGCTCTCATGGGGATTGGGGATACTTTCCTGTCATTTCTTTACTGTCCTGTTAAATAAATAAACAAATGGCATTATTTAATTAATTAAAAAAAAAAAATTATAAATTAATTTAAAAAAATGTTTCTGAATAGTTGGAACCTTAACAAGCATACTGTTTATTTCTAAAGAAACAAGTTAAGTTATTTAAAATAATAAATATATGAAAAGTTTCACCTTGATGAAAACGGCAAAATAATAAATTAATAAATGAACCACACTTATTGCAAGAAACAAGCATATTTGGTGAGCAGCATCCCACCCATCCAAAGATCCCTGGGTAAAGTTTCACCAGATAGACCAATTTGGTCAACCAACTAGACCAGCACTAAACCAGACCGTAATAAAGTCCCAAGTTCTTCACTGAAAATCTTCCGCACTGCTACAGGTCTTGCATGAATTCTTTGATAAACCTATGATGCTCCATGAGACCCATGAAGAACCTTTTGTGACGAGCAGGGTGGGCGAGAGCCGTGAGGGAACGGCGCGAGGCCAGTGACGTGATTGATAATGAGCGCCAGCTGCGCGCTACACCAGTCTCGTATCTCTCACGGAGGAGCTCCGGAAGCATAAAAGAGGAGCGACAACAGTGAAGGACGAGAGAGGACCAGACCTGGATTTTGAGGAACTGCCGCCATTTTACTTACGTTTTGTTGTTTGTTTATTTTGGACATTAAAAGTTATGTTGAACGTTCGCCGGTTCCCGCCTCCTTCTTCCCGTTTCGAACAGTGTTACACCTTTATTTTTAACCTTTCCTCATTTTTTTGTACCTTCCTATAACTTCCTGATTTTATTGAATACGGTCTTGACCGCCACGTCACTCAAGGCTTCGGTGGAGTTTTCCAGCTGTAATGGCTCTGCGACGTTATTTAGTGGTTCTTTCACTCAACAGAACCCCCGTGTTTCCGTGTGTTCCCTGGACGTCCAAGTAAAGCCACGAGTCAAAGGAGGTGTGTTTGTTCCAGGGAACCACAGGATAGTGTGGGTCGGAAGAATCCTGTTTACTGCTGAAAGCCACACTCCTGCAGCTGCTCACTGGGAACAAGCGGCAAATCCAGGGAAGTCAAGCGCTTAGTCACTGGTTGGACGACACAATAGTCTTGGCGCTTGACATAAGAATGTGAAAGGGTCTGGATTCTCCAGCGTATTGTCTGGAGAGACCTCTGCACACTGTAATGAAGTATGAATTCCTCTGTTTATGATGGATTCACTCAGCCATCCTGGAAATCAAAAGAAGGATGTGAGGATCAGTTCGTGCTCGCGCTGAGTGTCGGTGTGTTAAAGGTTCAGATTATATTTACACTGCAGACCTCATTCAGTGACAGGAAGGCTGGAAGTGTTTAGCTAGTAGAGGGATCCTGAATCCAATTCAGTTTTGTCACTCAATGTAAAGGTCAGTGCTTTTGACATGATTACAACCATATTCATCAGGTCTCATGACATCATTCTTGTTTACCGTGACCTTCCTGCCCTCACCACTTCCACCAGCTATTTAGATTAACGCCAAATGACAACAGATCTTATAGCAATCTTTGCCGTAACAACTAACAGAACTTGACTTGCAAATGATGGTTGACCCACATGGGCTTTTCATAGACATTGTTTCATTGCTGAAACTCATTCAAAAATTTCGGCAGACTTCTATATTCATAATAAGTCATAAGTAAATCATAAGTAACATAAACAAACCTCACCAGCTACCATTAGGAGGAAGGATGTTCAGAAATGAACAATTGTCTCCCTTTTAATTCACGAGTCTGATTTTGAATTGCCCAGGAATTTGACAAAGTGAATTTACCTAATTCTTCATCGTCTTGAAAAACTCAAATGAATGACTTTCATTTAATTTTAATTCTGCTTTCTTAATAGATCAGCACTAATGAATGTTGGGACTACTTCTTGGGGATGAACACACCCACACATACCTCATTTTTTATCGAACGCTCAGCCTTGGAAAGTATAGTTCATTTGACTCATACACATACACAGGCGTTCGACGCATGCGCAGTTTTGAGCGATCTCTCACCACGAGTTACAACCCATGTAAACATCTTTGTATTCTTTCATGCTAGAGTTGTAGAGGGTACTTTCTAAGCTCTTCACACAATCTCTCGTCTATGTAGGCCTCCGTTGTCACTGTAGCTTGCATGAGTTCCGGAGTGCTTCTCAATATCCCTTGTTTCCTCGCTCCTCCGTCCTCCATCCTATGACCCGGAAACCAATTGAGCTCAGCCATCTTGTAGGACATTCTCTAATTGCACCGCGAGGAGAGGAGGAACAAGGAGTGAGGAAGCTTCCTGAGGAGCTATGAGCAAGGATTACGTGTATCCTTTGCGGAAGTCTTTCTCATGGAGAAACTTGACGCATTTATCTCACATATTTAAATGGGACATCTTGCATTATTAATATTTATTAGGAATTTTTTTTAAATAACCAAACTTTAACATGAGGGCAGACCCCTCGAGCGCAGCTGATGACGCTTTGAAGTGACACTCAAGAACATTCCAATATACAAATAACATTTCCTTCGATTCCTTCTTCCTCATTTCAGCTCCACCACATCCTACGGGAGCTGAGACGCGAGGAAAGGAAACGAGGATGCACAAATAAGAAATTCGAGTCACTCGCACTGTACGCTGACCTTCGCATACGCGTAAAAAGTGAACTATACTTTGGGCTCAAGGGGCCCAATAGCAACCTAAATTCCCAGCAACATCCATGATTCCTTACATTTGAATTCAAATGGCAATTCTGCTTCCTGTTTGCTACTTCCATACGATTCTGAATGGCTTACAGCCCTGGTAAGTGTAGTTTAATGGTTCATGGGGCATGATTAAATCTGTTTGTTTAAAATGATTAAACGTCCTAAATTAACATGTTAAATTGCCAGTCCTGGTCTGTACAATTATTTTACAATAAGTCATTGCATTGTTAAGATAAAATATATCTCAGAGTATATAGACTATACAGATCTGGCTATTTCAGACAATAGTTTGAATGAATCCCTTTTATTTGCATGACACCTTGACATTACTGTACAGAATAACTCTCTCGGCATTATCCTGAGCGTAAGCATTCATTTCATGTATCATTGAATGGAAGAGAGGCTTTTGGGAGCGCACGTAAACGTCACATGATTTCCCAGCGAGTCCTTCACATTAAAAAATCAGTCTACCGGCTTCATAGACAACCTAGAAAGACGGGGAGGTTGTTTCGTAACAAGCTGTTCAAGCGATTAATACATTAAAATACTTATTAGACTAATTATACTTGCTAATTTAAAATGAGCATTTTTGTTTCCGTGTTTTGTGCCAGTGGGTTCAGTTAGGAATTTTCAATTTGGTGCATCACTATTGGGCAACCGTGTGACTTCTATTAATTAGCTAATAAAATCAATGACTATATAATCAAACACTTCTGAGGTGAGATTATAGTTAACCAATTTTGTGGACATGAGCGGCACAGACAGTAGCCGAGGTATGAAGTAGAAGCGCACCTTGAAAGCCAGTCCCCGGTTCATGCCAGGCAACTGTGTGGTTCGGGTGTTTTGTGTGAACATTGATGTGATGTGATGTGAATGAGAGATGAAGTCCAGTCCACCCTTCCAACTTCCTGAACACAAATAAGCACCTCACTTCCACGTTTGCCTTGCCTGTTAGTGTCCAGCAGTACACAACCCAATTACAACCACCATGGCTTTAATTGTGTATGCGGTGAGTTTGCGAAAAGTAAGTAAAATAACTTTTTGCAAAGAAAAATAAACGACGGAGGATTTTTCCTGGGAGGAAACCTTTAGTTTACTATATGACATGTTTCTTAATAGTGCTAAAGTGTTCTGTGTTCTTTAAATAAACAATGGGGAGTTTTGCATAGAGGGGCATGAAAGAATGCAGGACTTCACTGCTCCTCGCACACATGTCAGCAATTTGGCTGCCTTGTGTATTTTGGATGTTAAAAAAAAGCAGCATTTCAAAGTAAACGAAAGAGGGAGAGTCTTATCCGCCTGGCAGCTGCGCTCGGTACCAAATTGCTTTCAGCTGATACTCTGCAGCTCAAACTTGCTTGGGTAATGTCAAGTGATGCATTGCAATACTGAGAAAACAACACAGACAAAAATAAATAAGGGGAGAGAAAATGGTGGAAACTTCCTATATGCTTATCCTTGGCCTTCACCTCTGAGACCCCAGTTCTGCATTGCCCATCTAGGCCTGAGACAAGTAGGAGACGAAAAGACAACCTTAGACTAGGACAGGAGAACAGATTGTAAATTAATAATTACCGTTCAAAAGTTTGAAAATAATTCAAAATAATTTAAATATTTTTTGCTCTTGCTCAGCAAGGTTGTATATTTATTTGAACAAGTAAAACAGTAAATTGTGACCTATTGTTATTATAATATTTTTTTTTCTATTTAAATATAATTTAATTTTCAGCATCATTACTCCAGTCTTCAGTGTAACGTGATCCTTCTGAAACGATTTTAATATGCTGATTCGATGCTCAATTATTATTAATATTTTTTTTTTTGTTAATAGCAATGCTGTTCAATATTTTTATGAAAACTGTGATACATTTTTTTCAGTTTTTTTTGATAAATAAAAAAAGTTGAAAAAAATGGTATGTATATGAAATTTGGGGACATTATATTGTCTTTAATGTCACTGTTTAATAATTTAATGCATCCTTCCTGAATAAAATATTAATTTCTCTCTGTTTTTTGATCTTACTTACCCCAAACTTTTGAATGGTAGTGTATATTGGTTTACTCAAAAATATTTTTATTTTTTAAAGAAAAAATGTTTCTTTAAGAAATGTTTCTTGAACACCAAATCAGCTATATATATATATATATATATATATATATATATATATATATATATATATATACAAAACCAAGTTATCAAGTATATATTCAGTGAAATTGAAGCTGATTGGTTAAATGGAATGTCGATTCATTGGTGAAATCACATTCACCATCCCTCCTGACAAACCTCAATGGACCACTCTGATGTAAGCCAGACTTACTTTAGTACTAATATAAAATTATACTACAGACTTTAGTTGTCTTGTTAACATATGCTTACAAGAAGTGGGCCCCCTTAGGTCTATGGGATTCTTTTCCCTGTTTTATCATCCGCCAGGTGATAATCATAAATGGTGATGTTCATTGCATAAGTCACCCCTGTCCATAACCGGTAGGCCCATATTACCTCATTTTGAGCTTTTTTGCTATTAGTAATTGTTTTTGCGTAATTACAAAGTGGACTAAATGCTTTCTTTCAGCTCTGATCTCTCCATATTGCTCCTGTTCCTGGATTGCCACCCACAAACGACCTTGAAATGTATCCTTTGGAGTGAAGCCACCCACCATGCAACATGCCATTGGAAAATCGTTGAATCAACTTTAGTTTCTCCTTCAAAACAGACAAGAAAAATTGATTCAGCAAATTTGCACCCAAACTTTTAGTCTGACAGTGTGCAAAATCGTTCCCAGTGTGCTGTTGTTTATACTGTCAGAGCCGAGGAATCTGGATGCATTCGGTGGGTGAACTGGGAGCTATCAGACGATTTCTTTTTAAACTATTTTGATATCAGCTCTGTGGAGAGTTGACTTGCGCCTGAGAAAGGAGACCCTCTGGGCTCTCAGGCCCGGCTGCACTGCAAGAATAAACACAACAACAGGATGAAACCACAGCCTGCCGAGGACTTTCGAGAGTGGGAACACGTCCCACAGCTGTTAAGTAGTTTCATCATCCATCATTGTGGGTATTACATACCACACTGGTGGATCGGGATGGCACTGCGTTTGTGGTGATATCTTGGTTTCAATTATCCAAGCCATAAAGGTCAACGGCAATCAGGATATTGGAAGCCCCTCTGGCCTATACGGCAATTACAACTGCTTAACTTCGAACTCCGCCACACGCTCAGACTTGTAACAGTTCTAAAACGACAACTATCTTCACAGCAAGTCTGTTCCTTGTGACCTATTACCCAAATGTGTTTATTCTAGGAGCCGCCATTACCCTGGCCACGATCCCACTTTGGAGCTAATGGCTGAAATTCCCTGCAATAATTTTTTGTGAAATAATTGATCACATGTGAGTGTGCCGGTGCATGTTTCCTCCATTTTGAAGGTGATATCATGAGGTCAGAGTTTTCCTGTGATACTGTGATTGCTTCCTTTCACTGTGGCCAGAGATGCCTGCATTACGCCACCGCACTGGAGTTTTCTTATCAAAGCGTGCGGTTATCCCTATCGCAAACTGCACTGGACTGTGGCCACATGGACTCAGCAAAGTATGCACAGTCTGCCATCAACATTACGTGGCAAGGAAATTTGACAGCAATTAAGCTTGAAGGCCTGCAAGATGTTTTCAAGACAAAAATCAAGGGGGAAATTTCGACTAGGTTTTGCAGGGGACGTCCAGCTGTTGCTCTTGTGCACGTGTTGGAGCTCTTTCCAATGAACACGGCGTTGCTTTATACAAGTAAACTCTCCTCCAAGCCAAAGAAATCATAATTTGATAAATACCTATGAAGACTTCAAAGGGTTCGCTTCAGAAGGAATCACTCCTTTGGTCGAACCGGCAAGTCAAGTTTCTGGCTCTCATGCAGTCCCGCTATATTCACTCAGTACTCTGTCCAAACAGTTATTTGAATCCGATTTTTTCGTCCATCTTCATTTGTTCATCTTGCGGAGAATGTTTTGTATACATCTAGTAAAACCACGGAGTACTACAACACAATTTTGACTCCTCTCCAACACTGAGTGAAGGACCTTCTGCATTAATCTAACTGCTTTATTTTTCGTATTTTGACAAATTTGTGTTTCCAGGAAGTGGCTGAGGTCAGCGCAGCATCTGTTGCTACTTATGTCCAAGATGCATGCGTTGCTTTGTGTTGGTTGCCAGGGAAACCATGTCTGCACAATCACCTCTGAATGGTCACATCTTCAAAGACCTCATGAGACCATCGAGCCGGATGATTCTGACCAAACTGCAGTACGAAGGGTGTGTTAATGTAACTGTCCAATTTCACGACAGATTTACTAATTAAGGGGTAAAATGAAAATTGCATTCACCCTCATTCATTCAAAACTCAAAAGAAAAAGTTGAATGTTGTTTTGGACCCAAATGACTATGGAGTTTAAAAAACAGGAATTAAATAAACAACTTTAAATATGTCTATTTATTTATACATTAAAAAAAGATTTTTTTTTAATTTTTTGTTTTATTGGTCTATTAAACTACATTTAAAAACAGGAATTAAATAAACAACTTTAAATATGTCTCTTTATTTGCCTATATAAAAGTGATTTATTTATATACATTTTTATGTGTGAATTATTAAATGAATTAATTGATTCTTCGTTTTATTTTTATGTGGCACTCCTGGTCCTCCATAAATGACTAGTTGAAGGTAATTGTAGGTAAAAAAAAAACAAACACTCAAGTATTCTTCAAAATATCTTTTTTTGTGTTCCACAGGTGAAAGAAAATCACTGTTTGGAACAACATGAGGGTGAATAAATAGTGATTGAATTTTCATTTTAGGGTGAACTGTCCCTTCCTTAGAAATCTTTTTTTACTAAAAATGGGTGAAAAGACATCATGAATGCAAAACGAAAACATGACATAAAATTATGAAATTGGAATTCCAAGAAGAAGAAAGACAGACATTCATAAAAGCGCCTGGGGATGATCTGTACTCCTTGAAATGTCAAAAAAAAAAAGGCTAGACAAACATTTAAACTCAAGTTTTATTGTGAGAAACCTCTGTGAGAAATGAATACTTTATTTTAAATTTGATGTTTTAGGTAAGCATTGCTTTTTTACTTGTATATAAGTAGAGACCCTAAGTATTCATATATCCTGGTTGTATGAACCATTTTAACAACATCACAGACTGATCCCGTTGTTTTATCGAGGATCGTTTTGTCAAATGGCTCTATCGACAGGCTAATGAATTCGAGATCTGTGCTTGACAACACTGGCTCACTCAGCTGATACCTCACTTAGCTTATTAATTTACTTTTTGGCAGGATCCACAAACTGTGCTTTCGTCTTTCCACTCTTGAACTGAAATGTATGCACTTCCACACAGGAAACCCTTCTGGGCTCTGCCAATACTGTCACCAAGGGAACATCTCCAAAACCAATTTATCAGTTTTGGCAGCGTGGTCTGTCTCAAGGATGTACATCTGTGGTTTCCTACTGGCGCAGTCCCTTCTGTATCCTGATGAAGGCCAATGAGCTAATGAATCAATTTTACAGGCATTCCATTGATTAGTACAGTTCAATTGAAAGACGCACAACCCACAGAATCTGATCTGGAAGGAGAACCCACATTTAGGAAGATGCTAACATTAGGTTTGCGTACTAGGCAGATATTTAGCAACGTGTTGTGCTAACAGGGCATTCTCCTTGTTGTGAGAGGACCACCCCTACACTAGTTTCCCCCCAAAACTCAACCAGATGTGTAATGAGCTTCGCTGCGCTAGTAGTAGTAATTATTTTCACCTGTCCTATGACAGTCTTCCGTGTAGATGCTAATATGTGCAGCCCCACCGCGGCCCTCTCTTGCTCCTCAGAGACCCCGTGAACCTCACAAACTTCGCCCTCATTTCCGTGTGGTCATTGGCCCAGAGCTACACCTCTTTTGTAGACAAGCTGAGAAAAGTCTGTCACCAATGTTAGCTCAGTCCTGCCAAGTGCCTACATCAGATTCTTATTTCTGACTTTCCCCCAAAATCCTTTTTTTAAAAAAAATCTGGAGTGCTATTTTCCATCTCTGTTCGACAACATGAGGATTTAATTTGCCCTTCCCTTCTAAGCCCCCATCTTGCTCATTTTTACCTTACAGCTGTTGTTTTGGATTAGCGAAATAGCTGCTGTCAAATAGGACAATCTTTCTCCAGCGCCACCCACTAAGCCACTGGAATTGACAGCCAAATGTCAAGACACGTCAAGGGTTCCTGCATTGACCGTGGACGACAGTGTCCTATTCATTGCCAGGTAGCAGATCGAAGCTGGCGTGCTGTTCACACCTTCCTGCGGTTTTGTTACACACTGTGAGGAATGTCATCAATTCTGTGCTTTCTTCCTCATCTCTTGTACCTCTTGTGCACACACACTTTGTTTTCCTGTTCCGTACGGAGAGATAGGATAATAACTGAGTTTCGACAGCTTTAATTCCTTTGTCATTGACGTATATGTATACACGCATAGCAATGTTTTTTTAAAAAAGTATTTTCCGAAAAAGCATTCCAGATATTGGGACAAAAACAAGGATTGAATTGTAACGTACAATTCAAGGTGAAGTTAGTCATTTCTGTGCCAATGATGTTATCAAATGTAATAGCAAAAATTTCTTCTCAGACCTCCAAATGCCTCCTATAGGAAAGTCAGACCTCCAGGCTTTCATTATTACTGTCATGGATTCAGATCAGAAACATATGAACAGTAAACCCAAATTGACTGAATTCAAAATATAGACCAGTCTTTCCACCATTTTTCCAACATCCCTCGTAATTCCAAGTTTCCTACTTGTAAATAGGACTTCGTTGAGCCATTCGTAAATTATATTTTTCCAGCTCCACATGAAGGGCACATGATACCAAACAGGTTTCCTTAATACTCCCTCCATCTTCCATTGGCCAGAAAAACTGATGGCCCCACCCCAAACTGACGCCATTGGTTGAACCACTGTTGCTATGGTGATGTTCAACCAACCAAACCGAGTATTGTTTTGAAAGTAAGTCATGAGCTGCATCCTTAATTCAAAGGCTGCATCCTGCAAAGGCTGCATTCGAAGGCCCACTGCGTCACAGTGGCACAACGAAAGCTGTCCCAATTCAAAGGCTCATTTGAACACAGCCTAAAATGTGTCCTTTGTTTCTCAGGCTGTGAAAGATACAGTATCTCAAAGAATTGAGTACACCCCTCACATTTTTGTAAATATTGCATCTTTTCCTGATGAAATGACACTTTGATACGATGTAAAGCAGTGAGTGTACAGCTTGTATAGCAGTGTAAATTTGCTGTCCCCTCAAAATAAGTCCACACACAGCCATTAATGTCTAAACCACTGGCCACAAAAGTGAGTACACCCCTAAGTGAAATTGTCCAAATTGTAAAGTGTCAGTATTTTATGTGGCCACCATTATTTTCCAGCACTGCCTTAACCCTCTTCCAGAGCTTCACAGGTTTCCACTGGAGTCCTCTTCCACTCCTCCATGACGACATCACAGAGCTGGTGGATGTTAGAGACCTTGTGCTCCTCCACCTTCTGTTTGAGGATGCCCCACAGATGCTCAATAGGGTTTAGGTCTGGAGACATGCTTGGCTAGTCCATCACCTTTATACCCTCAGCTTCTTTAGCAAGGCAGTGGTCGTCTTGGAGGTGTGTTTGGGGTTGTTATCATGTTGTAATCCTGCCCTGCGGCCCAGTCTCCAAAAGGAGGAGATCATGTTCTGCTTCAGTATGTCATAGTACATGTTCTCATTCATGGCTCCCTCAATGAACTGTGGCTCCCCAGTGCTGGCATCACTCATGCGGCCCCAGACCATGACACTCCCACCACCATGCTTGACTATAGACACACTTGTCTTTGTGCTCCTTACCTGGTTGCCGCCACACATGCTTGACGCCATCTGAACCAAATAAGTTTATCTTGGTCTCATCAATCCACAGGATGTGGTTCCAGTAATCCATGTCCCTAGTCTGCTTATCTTCAGCAAACTGTTTGCGGGCTTTATTGTGCATCATCTTTAGAAGAGGCTTCCTTCTGGGATGACAACCATGCAGACCAATTTGATGCAGTGTACGGCATATGGTCTGAGCACTGACAGGCTGACATGTGTGTGCACTCAACTTGTGTAAAATGCTGGATTAAACTTTTAAATGTTAGTATTGGGTTTCAACTTACTCAAATATCTAACAATACAAATATACAAAAAAAATAACAACAACTTTAAATCTTGACACATCTTACTAAGATGCAGTGTGATAGTTTATATTCTGTATCATGCACATAAATGGACCAAGGTGAACATATTTAGTTGTGAACGCTGTTTTGTTTTCAGACAGTTGAATATAACTTAAGTCCAGTAGAAACATTACTGTCACTCATCAACGACAGCTCTCACAGTTACAATCCTCCCACAAGAGCAATCCTCTGTAGGCTAGACCGTCCCATTTAACAACACTCAGTTTGTCCTTTTACAGGTACAGTGTTTGCACATTTGCGTGGGGATCAACCTACAAATGGCTTATTATATTGTCTTTGGGATAGGAAAAGGGTATTTTAAAATTAAGAAAAAATAATCAATGTTTAATGATGTAATTAAACAACTTTAAACATAATTTATTTTTAGCTAGTACTGAAATGAGATCATTACATTACAACCAGCAGCTTGATAGCAAAGTAATAGTTTTCATTAAACATGAAGTCTGTTTCCCATGTGCAAAACTGCAAACAGTACGCACATTCACCACATTTTCAAACTAAAATAAACACGAGTGCAAATATTGGAGCTTTAATCAATGAAATACCGAGTTTAATGATGTTTCTGTTGACCAGCTTCTCTTTTTTTAATCTGTTGCAGATTACACGAATGTACAGTTGGAAGACGTCACAGATGAGTGGACATTGGAGCTAATTATTTTCAGTGCAGCTACTGCAGACATTACTGGTTGATGGTTGATATCCTGTATGTTTGCTTATTCTTCATGGTGACCCTAATACAACAGAGTGACATTGAACAAAGCATGATGAATGGCCCCTGCTGATGGCTTCCAGAGTAGAGCAGTGATTGGATCAAGAGTTTATTCAGGTGTTAAAGGGATTCTTCACCTAAGAGAGAAAACTCTGTCATCTTTTACTCACCGTTATGTTGTTCCAAATGCAAAAGAGTATATTTTTAAGAATGATTCAGCTATTTTGTTCATGTTATGAAAGTCAGAGGGACCCAAAGCTCCAAGGACATAAAAATAGAATGGAAGTAATCCATGTAGCTCAACTATATATTTAGCGATATAATAATTTTGAATAAATGACAGCCTTTATTTTCTCTCAAATCAAATCAAAACATGCAACAAAACAATGCACACAATGCCTCATAACATAAACCTTCAGTGCCAGTTAACCCTCTTTGGTTTAACATTGTGACATTTGACGTTTGTGTTGCTATATTTTGTGTATGCATGTGTTGATCAGTGTTTTAAATGATCATTGATGAATTTAGGCTATATGACTTGGAGCAACAAACCATTTTACCTATTTTTGGAGTTTGACGTTTGGTCATTATGTTGTTTTATTGTATGGAAAGAGAAGCATGAAACTTTTTCCTTTTACAACGAATCAAGAATGACATGAGTGTGATTAAATGCTACTCTTTTTGTTATCATAGTTGCTGTTGCTCTTGCAAACATCTGCAGGTCTTCCCTCCTGTCTGCTTTCTTCTGCTGCCCCTGTGGCCCCTGGATGGAGTGAAGACGTAGCCAGGCCTCACTTGTGCGCAGGTTTCCTTTGAGAGACAATAGGGGGGCAGCGCAGGGACGTTCCAGGGCTGAGGGGGCAGATTTATTGCAGAGGAAACAGAAACGGGTGTCAGAGAGAACAATAGGGGATTCACACAGCAGTGGTGTCCCCAGGACAGACGCTTACTTTTAACCAGGACTCTTTCCCCTTAGCCAGGAACTCCCTTCCTACAGAGGGGCTAGAAAAGCCAGCTTCCCCATTCGGAGAGAGCAGGAGGGACCCAGAGAAAAGAGAGATCAACGTCTGACAGGGGGTCTGCCGCAGACCTGACAGCACACGCCTGTAGGTCATCACATACTGATATACGGGTTCAGCAGCCCCCACGTGGAGACAGTGGAGTTCCTGTCTATACTGGCCTGCTGCCCATTTCTTGATATTGAGATGCACCACCCATAACAGGCGCTGCGATGTGTCTGATTGCACTCAAGAGCGCCCCTGCTGTCAGATGTCAGAATTGACTGGCACACATAAAGACTACCTGTCCCCAAAAAGTAAGCAATTCTCAAAAATGTATTCGTCACTGCATTAGATAATGAAATATCAAACCAGATAGGTTTTATTTTTTGGATAGTCCAAATAGACTTCAAGTAAAATGATTGTTTAAATGAAGACAAAAAGTGTGGACATTTTCTAGTCAAAAGTTGATGCAATGTGGTTACTCTGATAGGACACCTGCGTCTACTAAAACTCACTGCAACACTGGAAGTACAAAAAAGTGAAGCTCTAGCATCATTTGTTTGTGGATGGCACTTGGTTTAATAGTTGAGATATACAGTTAAATGTAGCTTTTGATTTTGGTGCATTTAAAACTTATGTTAGTAACACTTTACAATAAAATTTCATTTATTAACTTTAGATAACTTGACTTAACAATTCTAAAACATTTATTAATCTTAGCTAATGTTAATTTCAACATTAATACATTGTTAAAAATCAAAAGTTGTGTCTGTTATAGCATTATTTAATGGACCTGAGATGACATGAACTAACAGTGAACAGCTGTATTTTTAATAATGTTAACAAAGATCAATAAATACTGTATTGCTCATTGTCAAAGGGTTAGTTCACCCAAAAAGGAAATTTCTGTCATCATTTACTCACCCTCATGTCGTTCCAAACCCGTAAGACCTTCGTTCATCTTAAGAACACAAATTAAGATTTTTTTTTTTTTTTTTAAATCTCCCATAGAAAGCAACAAAATTCAAGGTCCAGAAAAGTAGCAGGTCTTAAGACATCATTAAAATGACTACAGTGATTTAACCTTAAAGTTATGAAGCGACAAGAATACTTTTTGTGCGTAAAAACAATACAAAAATAAAGAATTATTTAAAAATTTCTTCTCGACCATGTCATTCTCCTATGTAGTTAACCTAGAAGACACAGTGCAGCGCTTCCGTGTTCTAGTCAGAACGGCTCCTGCGTCAGCATCACACGCATGCGTCGTGGTACTCACGTGAACAGCTTCGGTCAATAATGAGCCTCCATTCGGACATGGAACCTGGAAGCTTATGCCATTTATTTTGAAAGATGCATTCATGTTGCAAGTATTTCTTAGTTAAAAGCATGTAGCTTTTCCTGCACCTGCATGCAGAAACCACCCAGAACTCAGCAATCCACTAAAAACACTCCGCTAAGCAACACTCCAACACATTTGTGACAATTCAGAAAATTTCTTTTAAAAGTATCAGTGCTAAATTTATAGCATGTCTAAAAGTTATCATAGTTCTTCCTAAATGTAGCCTATTTCAATAGAATTTTATACATTAAGGGTATGATAGTAAGATAGAAATGTTTTTTTTTTTTTTGAAGGTGAGGGGGTTCCCAGCAAGAAGCAAGTCGTAAACACTTAAGTCCATCACACAAGATGCAGGAATTACCAGCGACAAATATCCTGAAGCCTGCTATAGCTTTCTATCTGACATTTTTCATATTCCCATTATGACGGAGAGGTAATTGTTGTTCTCCACGCGAGACAAGCGGCTTCTAACGAGCACGCGCCTGCGGAGGGAAAAGGTGATATAAATGCATAAGATTATGTTGTTTCATTAAGTTCGTCTCCCTTCTCTTTCACAATGCGTTAACAGCCATTCAGAGCATAAAGCGGCGTAAATATAGTGTTTAGTGTTGTTGGCTGGTAATTGAAACTTTTTTTATTCGGCTTTTGTGTCTGCGGCGGTGATTGGCAGACTCGAGAGCGCGCGGATGAAACGGCTGCAGTGTTAATGAATAGCGCGCTGATTGCAGGATCCCGAGCCGTAAATTAGCAGTGCCGCCACGCTGACGTGCAATTACCGGCCCCCCCTTCATGCATATTCATCACGCTGTTTTGCATATTGATCAACAACTTCAGCTCTCCCACCAACAGCTAGAAAGGACTTGAAAAATTCTTTGGTCGGAAGTCGAAGGTATTTCTCCTGGGGTTCATAATTGGCGGCAACAAGACTTTTGCTTCCCACAAAGCCAGTTTCATGCAACATTTAAGTTCCAGCTCTTTTCCACACGCTTCTAATGAGCACATTTGCAGGTCACTGTGAACCTGTTTCGGAAGCAAAGCAGAATTACTTCAGTACAAATCTGCACGACACAATAACAGTCGCCTGGCATTTGTTATTAAAATACGAGTGAAATATAAAACATTTATGACACAATTAGCCTACATCATTTTGGCAGCAGTTACATTTTATTTCCCAAATAAGTAGCAAATGTGGCTTGGCTGATAATACAGATAAAAAGCAATTAGATGGGTGCACAATTTATCTTTATCAAAAATATCTTTCCAATTCGTTCGTTTCATAAATTGCTCCCAAAAAAGAAATCATTTGGATTAGACTATTAATTTGCAGGAAATTCAAAATTCCTCACGTTTGTCACTTAGAATTTGAATTAGCCTGGATTTCAGTATTGTGCATTACCATAACAAAAATAAAATGCTTTTTTTTTGACTCAGCCTGGCAATGCATAAATGTTAAAGTATTCTCTCATTTAAACTAAATGTTCATTTCCTCTGCAGTAGCCTAATTAAAATTAATCGAACCATGACAAAAAATGGTGAATCTCTATACACTGGTGATTGTGTTATCCATACCACAAAGTCGCTTTCTGTAATGAATTTGATTTACAGCCTACATTCAATATGAAAATGTGAAAGAATAGATCGAGGAAACGTTTAGTAACAGTGGGAAAGTACAAACGCTGCCAAGAGCCGCATTGAGCAATCAAGACGAGTCAGAATAAGAGCCTTCTGTAGGCTGGGAACAATGTGGTTGGTTATAATTACAGTTCTATCATAATGAGATTTTTTACTTTCATACATTCATCATCACACCCAGTGTTTCCTCCATCCACGAGTCTCCTGCGCACACAGCTACAGTAATCCGAGTTGTGAGCTTGTTGTCAGCATGGAATGTGATATAGCCGCGAAACGCAAAAAATGACAAGAAATATCAATTCAGAAATATATAAAAAATAATTCGTGATATAAAATTTCTTTCACGAATATTGAATCGTTTAAAAAGAATCTACTCGTGAGTCACCTGTCAGGTTGAATCAGTCTGACGAATCATTCACTGAATGAACTCACTGAATCATTTAGTGTTTAATGTTTGAAACATCTACAAACTGTGGAAGGGTTTCATTTTTGTCCATGGTGTTTACGGTGAAACCTAAATGAGTGTAATTGCTGACTAGTTGATCATGGGAACGTATAAAAATACGCATTTTCTTGTAAAAAATTACAGTCTTATTGATAATCCATTTACTCCATATGTCATGTTAAAGATTTTGAATGTTGTCAATTTGCTTTCTAAAGGTATAGCATCCAATGTGAAGTGTCTGTTTCACAAATATTAATTTAATAGGAATTTATAGAAATAGATTTGCTCATAAAATTCTTATCTGACACAGCAAACATGCCAGCTGCAAAACTAAGCATATGAACCTTTGGAAGCCTATAAGAATAACTTGGCCACACCGTATTACACTAAAAAAATCCAACAATTAACTATAACCTCTTATTTATCCTCTTTCCTTTTTACTTAAGGCCATTTTTTGAAGGCATACTTATCCTTGATTATCTCTCTCAGTCTTTTAACAATTTCCCTTCAAGTTTTTCACCATCGCCTGTGTGTTTTTTTTTTTTATACCCGGGGTTCTCATCGCTCAAAGGATGGAAAATTATATTAAAAGCAGTGGTTTTAAAAGCCGCTGTAAGCTGGCCAGCGGTTAAAGTGTTCACACACGGTTCCCTCTCTAGATAGTGATCTCTCCCTCAGACATGTCCATTCACATTTCGACTGCCTCTGTTGGGCCTTTTGAAGCACAAAAGCAACCTGTGCTTTGGGAGAAGAAACACAAACTGCATGAAAAGAAAAAAAAAGTAATGAGCGAAAGGCAAATGCAGGTGCTGACCCCAAGTGTAATACACATCTGTTCGTATCTGTTTGCAATTTCACCACTAGTGATCTTTATCATTGATTCAATTGAGCTATGAACTGCAGTCCCTGGCTCGGGCCTTCCTGGCCGAACGCACTGGCAGCCATTCAAAGGACCTGAACTGTGTTCTGAGCCTGTGAAAACGTTTCCACTTCCCCCTAGATGGGCTCTGGATATCAGCAGACTAATTCTGCTAAGTGGTCACTGTGTGTAGTTTGGAAGACAAACAGTAAACACCCTGGCAGCATCTGTGCGCAAAACACAAGGACGCCGCAGCCGGTCAAACAGGAAAGAATGACTTAAGATAAAATGAGGGGAAAGATAAGAAAAAACGCACTAACTACAACAGTTTGGCCACGAAATTGAGAGTGGAAGAGAGGCTGATAACGCTTTCCATGTATAGGGTCCAAAAGCCTGAGACCTCGATAGTGAAAGTACCTCTATTTTGCTTTCTAATTGAATATAAATTAATTTTAAAAAAAAAGCTATATTTTAATGCAAAACACAATTCGTAATCAGTTTTTGCATTATAAGTAATGTGAGTTACGTAATCAGATTACTTTTGCCAAGTAACTTGGAAAAGTAACAGTACTATTAAATTTACAACAAAATATTTTTGCAAATGAGTAGATACTTTGTTTTCCCATTGACTGACAGCTCTCCTGTTCCCATATTGTGAGAAATCGAGAGTAAGTGCAGAGGTGTTGTGTGCACTGTGTAATGCATTTACTCATCTCACAGATTCTGTATTCCTTATAAAGGATAAAAACTACGGTGGCCGAGAGAGCTCAAAGCGCTGCAAATAAGAAAACACATGCAAATAAGAAAAAGCACATGCAAATAAAAAAAAAATACATGCAAATAAAAAAGTTTGACAACACATGTGCTGCAAATCCTCACAACACATGCAAACACAAAAACGCGCTGCATTTACAAAAAGCGCTGCAAATAGCACAAAACACAATGGAAATGTTTCAAGGGGGACCCCAAAAAGTGACGGACCCTACTTGACAACAGCACAAACTAAAAAATATTAAAATATATTATGTAGGCATTAACTCCATGTAATGTGTTTCACTAACAGAAAAGTGTTTTAATGTGTGGCATTGTTGTTCACTCATTCAACTTTAAGAGATGAAAATTTAGTGGATGATTTAAAAATATTCGTTAATCATCTGTAGCGTACTAATGTGACGTCATCATAACGGCCGCCTGAGGCGCTCGACGACCACGTCATCTGTGAGTTTCTAGCAAACTGAAAAACACTTTATTAAAAATAATAAATACATGAAATAATGTACAGTTGTTTATTTTTGTTTGCAGTTTTTATAGTATTTAATGATTGTGAACACATTGTGCACTCAAATGCCGTACACTATATAGGGATTAGTGAATGAGTGAAGGGTGAGTTGAACTGGTTTTGGACGCACGTCCTAGTAGGGTCCGTCACTTTTTGGGGTCCCCCTTGAAACATTTCCGTTGTGGTTTGTGCTCTTTGCAGCGCTTTTTGTAAATGCAGCGCGTTTTTGAGTTTGCATGTGTTGTGAGGATTTGCAGCACATGTGTTGTCAAACTGATGATCACGGTTTTTTTTATTTGCATGTGTTTTTTTTTATTTGCATGTGCTTTTTTTATTTGCTTGTGTTTTCTTATTTGCAGCGCTTTGAGCTCTCTCGGCCACCGTAAAAAACAGTGAAACGCATACGCAGAATATTACACAAACCTGCAATAATTATATATGTAAATAACACAAATGTACTTTATGCATTTAATCTTACCTTATGTCTAACTAATAAGCAAAAAATACTTTAGATAAGCATCACATTTGTTTAAGTTCTTATGGCTGAAGTAACACCATGTCTACACCGGATGCTTGAAGCTGCAGTCACTAGACTTTTTTGCACAAGCTTGTGTTTCCGGTCTGATGCATTCGCATGCATATAGTCGTGGCCTAATGGTGAGGGAGTCGGGCTTGTAATCTGAAGGTTGCTGGTTTGATTCCCACGCTGGCAGGAATTGAAGGTGGGGATTGTGAATGAACAGCACTCTCTCCACCTTTAATACCATGACTAAAGTGCTCTTGAGCAAGGCACGAAACCCCTAATTGTTCCCCTTGTAAGTCGCTTTGGATAAAAGCGTCTGCTAAATGCATAAAAATGTAAAAAAATGTAAGTGCATATGAATGGAAGTCATTGGAATGAAAAGTGTAGTGACTGCCCTTTGAGGCTATCCACAGAGGATGCAACAAAGTGACCATTGCAAATCCATTTCTTGTGAGAAGAACCATGAGCACTTGAAATACATCAGTAATAGAAGTTTACCTTTGGGAATTTGTCGTGTAGACAGCATCCCTGATCATAATGGATTTGCTTTTGTCGCATCGGGTTGCACCACTGGTGTCTGATGTAGATGGTGTGATAGTGTTTGAACTTTCTTCTCCTGTGTCCTGTTCTTCTGCTGTACAAAATAGCCAACGCTATCTCACGACCAATTCGTCTTTTACAAGGTGGCCAATATGTGTGAATTCATACGATTTGTCTGAACCCCAGTGATGGGTAGGATTAGGGGCGGGGTTAGGGTTAGGTCATGCGTACGAATTTATACGAACTTGGCAGCTTGTAAAATACGTACAATTTAGCAAAAAACTTACCAATTTGTACGAGTGAGGTTGTACGAATTGGCCACCTCATAAAATACGTACTGATATCTGTGAGATGGGGTTGGAATGGCAGCACAGCTGAGAGTTTGTTTGAGCTGCGCCCTCTACTGTATGAATTTGAATTTCCTTGAACTTTTTTGTTAAAAAACAAACAATCAAGTGCAGCTTAGATGAGAAAAATAATGCAAAAGTAAAGTAATGCATTTCTTTTCATAAAAACATAGGAAGTGGTTAGTTAGGAAGTAACTTTTTTTAGGTAGTAACACAATATTGTAATGCATTACTTTTAAAAGTAACTTTCTCTAAAACTGTTCATGTTTGTGATCTGTTTTGCAATTTTATGAGATTTCCAATCTACTTTCGCTATGTTACGAGGTCCCTAAACATAACTGTTAATGGAGAGTAAGCAGATCGTATGAGAACGTATGAATTTATATTCATAGAGATAATTTAGAATCATAAATATTTCATAATTATGTTGCATCATAACATTTCATTTTTTTTTTGATATATTCAAAACCCTAAAGATTTCATCTTTAAATGAAAAAGAAAATCCCAGATTTTCAATGACTTTTGCACCAAACTGTATATCAAAAAGGGCATTTTAGTCCTGTGAATCATCATTCATGTTTCATCTCTATTCATGGCCAGTCTCTTGATTTGAAGTAAACAGGCCACTGTTATTGGTCAGAGGGGGGCGGCGTGGTGTTGGAAAGTGAGAGGGAGGCTACAGGGGTCTGTCCAGGCTAATCAAGTGTGACAGAGGTCAGCAGAGGTCAAGTGGGGTCAAAGGTTGCATCCTGACTTTGCACTCACTGATCAGTCTATTATTGATTCAGCTAATTTCACTGACCAGACTCACACTGATGCGCTTTTATATATTTGATGTTTCCACTTTTTTAGTTGGTATTATTTGACATGGCCTGAAACATTACATCATGTGGCAATTTGTTTATGTTTGGGGTGGTCCTTCGATACTTCGATCCATCGTACGAATTTATACGAAATTTTTTTTTTAAACGTTTTTTCATTTGGGTTGAAATTTCTCTTAGTGGACATACCATGTTCCCAAAAAGTATTTGGACACTTAACAGGATAGTTTTCCAAAAAATGAAAATTCTGTCATCATTTACTCACCCTCATGTTGCTTTAAACCTGTTTGGGTTTCTTTGTTCTGTTGAACACAAAAGAAGATATTTTCAAGAATGTTGGTAACCAAACAGTTGATAAGCCCCACTGACTTCCATAGTATGAAAAAAAAAATTACTACGGAAGGCAAAAAGAACTAGAAACCATTTGGTTATCAATATACTTATTGCATTTGAATTTTGTACCGTTTTTCTTTTGTTTTTTCGTTTGTCAAAAGAGAACAGATTTTTGATCAAGCAAATATATGAACTATATGACTGTTGAACAATCCAGGCTAGAGAATGAAGTGATGCTGGATCAGCACAAAGGACAGATACATGAACACTGAGAGTGTTTAGTTTCAGGACTGAAGCTCGTTAGTGACCCCTGCTGGCTCTCTTTGGGTATTGATTTTATTATTATTATTAATTTTGTACCCAACGCAGTTTTATTATTTTTTACAGCACAATACATGCCTGATATACTGGTCAAGAGTTTTTAAACAATGTATTGTAATTCAATTTCCTGAAACCTTGACCCAAAGTCTAGAAAATCAAAACACAATTGTCTCAAATGGCATTTCTCTTCCAAATCCGAAAGCATTTCATTATTATTAATAACTGACAGTAGTTTTATAGTTTTAAATATTAACAATACTGTTTTAAATGATTAAAAAATAGGTTACTGTTAAAATGTACTCTTACATGATCTGAAGATAAGTCTTAAAAAGTTTGAGCTCGAGTCTTGATCTTATGCAAATTCAGGCATGAACCATAACCAATCATCTTAGTAAAGCACTTCAGATTGATTCAAACTGACTGTCTGTGTAAAAAAGTGCACTATAATTACCATATACCATAAGTCAGTAAAAGAAACAAAACATATCTGCTTTCTGTACATGAAGGGGATTGTAACAAAAAAAACAACAACAACGAATGAATTAATACTTAAAGATATCATAATTTATTAGTAAAGATTAAAGATATGTTACTCATAATATTACTCAAAAAAGATGACAAACCTGGAACTAACAGTTGTAGTTTTACTAAAATAAACCAAAATTAAATGATCCAAAATTAATTAGTAAATTAAATAAAATAATATTAAATGTAATGAATAAACTTCTCAAAAACGAGCCCACCAAATTAGACTATTGTTGGTATTTCAGGAAATTAAAAACACACTAGAAATAAATAGAAATAAAATAGAAATAAAACATAAGATAAATATAAATGCACTATTTTTTTTATCCACACGGTGGAGATGTTGTCCTGAGCGTTTCTTCAGAGTTCAATTTACTTTTGTACACACATTTTATATTATATTATATTATATTATTATATATATATATATATATATATTTTAATAGCCTTATTTTTATATGCTGTTTTCACAGTCTGTATATCTTCTAGGCAATACTTCACTAAACCCCATTACCCTCAAAAATTTAATAATCTTAAATTAATCTTAAAATTATATCTTGAAATAAAGTTGTTGGCTGCCAAAACCACAGTATCCTGTTTCCTTTTACACAATAAGCTGATGCCTGCGACATGCAAAGATATTGCCAGATATTTAACACTGGATACAGGCATATTAGCAAAGCAAGGTGATCTTTTCCCCTCCATTGTACAAACGCAGACATCTCTACACCCGTCCAGTGTCTCTACACCCTCTATATGGTAAACTCACCCTATTTGCCTTCAGCTGAGACTAAAAACATAATGCATTTGCTTCAACAGTTCGCTACTCCTCAACCCAACCACATCATTTACGTTTTTTCTTGTACATCACTGATAAACATGTAAATGTGAGGTGTGGACAGACGGTTTATAACTCAACACTGAGCCAGCAATACATCAGGATAACACATGTCCTCTTTCAGAGAAATGCCTAATGTGTGCCCAAAATGGGAGGCAAATATAACAGGCAGATGCCTAAAGAAGTGCAGACATACAGAGCAGTTTTGTTTGCATGTGTGTGTTCAGGCTGTCTCCTGAAGCGACTCTTTATGGCATGTTTGTTTTATCTTGTCTCTCACATGTTTGTCTTAAACCTGTCATCATAAACCATGTCCCGTCTCTTGTTGAGATATGAATTATGAGTTAAATGAATAGCTCCCCTAAAAATGACAACCCTGTAACCGTTTACTCATGCTTGTGTCACTCCAAACCTCTTTTTTCTGTTGAACATAAAAGGTGAATTTTTGAAGAAATCCCTGCGCAAGTGAATGGAGACTGAAGCTTTCAGGCTTCACAAAGACCGAAAAGCACCATAAACATACCAACAAATTAGTTCAGACGACTTATGCTCTTTTGTCTGAGGAACAGACTGAAATTTAAGTCGCTTTTTACTCATAATCTTCCCCTCCAGTGAGCTGTTAATGTTTACAACCAGATCACTGAGTCAGTGAACTCGAGAACTGGATCAATTCAATTCAAGAACAAATTATTCAGA
Source organism: Zacco platypus (assembly GCA_038088235.1). NCBI lineage: Eukaryota > Metazoa > Chordata > Actinopteri > Cypriniformes > Xenocyprididae > Zacco > Zacco platypus. The sequence goes on along the minus strand of CM076086.1, from coordinate 2,810,402 downwards.
CCAGTTTTGATTCCTTGAAAATATTTGATTCCTTCATGAAACTGAGGATACATTTACATGACAAAGATGTACTAAAAGCTGAAAAGTGTTTCCTTTGCATTTTTTGCTTACAGGTGATCCCAGTTCACAGGGAACCCTCAAAAACGACTAAAAACGCTGTATTATTCATGCTTGGCCAGTAGTTGGCCATGCCACTTTGTTAAGAAACACTACACGCATATTAAACATAATACACACGTTCATGACGTCACAGTTTTCCCAAATTTGTGTTTTTGAAATTTACACCGAGACGATAACGGCATTGTTTTCAAAAAGTATGCGCTTACAGGCCTCCAAAATGCTGTTGATATGTAAATGAACGGCCAAAATGCATAAACAGTTTCCTGTTAATTTTGCGTTATTGAGTTAAATATAAGATCTTTTTTGTGATTTGTGACGAGCTGGGCGGGTGAGAGCCGTGAGGGAACGGTGCGAGGCCGGTGACGCGAGTGATAATGAGCGCCACCTGCGCACTACACCGGTCTCGTGTCTCTCACGGAGGAGCTCCGGAAGCATAAAAGAGGAGCGACGACAGTGAAGGACGAGAGAGGACCAGACCTGGGCTTTATGTTGTGTTTTATTTTGTTTGTGTGGCCATTTTACTTTCGTTTTGTTGTTTGTTTTTGAGTTTATTAAAAGTTATGTTTAACGTTCGCCGGTTCCCACCTCCTCCTTCCGGTTCTTACGAACTGTTACATTATTGTTAACTGAAAATAAAAATAAAACTATCAAGTATCTATTTTTTCAGTTGAAATAAACATTAAATAAAATACAATATAATAATAAATAAATTTTACATGAAAAGCATAACCTTTACCTTTGTCAAATGTCAAGGATTAAATTGCTAAATAAAAATAACGTTACATAGAATAAAAATAATAATACGAGTGAAATCAACAATAGTACTAAAACCTAAATTATAATGAAAACTGAAAATGTGAAAAAGATCGGTTATTTCGAAGTAACTTTGCAACAAAACTTTGCAACTACAGTTACTTATAGTTAGTAATGTCTAAAGCGGACCATTGTGATAAAGCATGACTGAAAGATCATTCAAAATATTAATAAATACTATATAATAGCATACAATAACAACTGGATAACATATCAAGAGTTTCAGTGTATAACCACTTCAATTTTGGTCTGTTTCTTACATAAAACCCTCAGAAGACTTGAAGAGCAAAAGATTTATGGAGCAGTTTTATGGTATTTATGCTGTTTATTATTATTATTATTATTATTATGGAGCCTGATAGACCCAGTCCTCATTCACTTTCAGAAAAAAAGTTTCCAGACCATTCTTCAAAAATGCACATAACTTCATTTTTGTGTGAGCTGTTCCTTTAAGGACTGTCAGAACTCCTTTCGTTGTAGTACTGATTTTTTTTTTTCTCTCAGCACAGTAAAAGTTGTAGAAATGGCTTCAGTACAACAAATAACTCAAGCTCCTGGCATTACAGAACAAAGACACCGGGATGAATGTGAGCCAAACGTATGTTGAGTAATTACTCAGACAGAAAGGACCTGTGATCTAGAGCTGCTTGAAAAGCTCATATACTGTATGAATTGCTGCTAATTTGTTTTTCTTTTCCATCCCTTGCAGTGTCTCCATGTTGTGAATCTGTTTGGCCACCCATGGTGCCGTAAAAGAGCAAGAGAGACGATTTAGGTTTAAGTTAGGTTTTAAAATTGGATCAGTTTTAGCCACTTAAATATTTAGTTATTCATGAAGCAAATTTTGATAAATGCATGAAGATAAATTATAATATAAATAAATTAAAAAAAACATCAAATATTATAAATAATTAAATTATTCTAATTAAATAACAACCTTTTAATGGGGTTTTGGCACGCTGGCAAGCATTGTCTTCTCAAGACAATGTAGAAATCCATACTGTACAGAACCAAACCTCTTCTCCCTCACCATCGCTCATACTTAACTATACAGAAACAGTGAACCTCAGTGTGAGCAGAAGAGAGCAGAGGTAAAGGAATGTCACTGCTGTGAGCTGCCATGTCAGAATGCGTGCTTACAGGCACGTAGGAAATAGAAAAGACAACATGTAACCTGAAACACACATGGATGTGTGAGTCGAATCAATCGCAGCGGTGCCATCTAGCTGGGCATCAGCCTGACAGCTCTGAGAGTCCAGCCTTGTGAGATCTGGATACTCCATTGTGTTTATAGAGTGGACACAAAAGATCTCTGTTTGCTACTCAACTCCTGTTCCCATGACACAGTTTGAGTGAAAGATTAGACTGGAGTCGAGAACATTTAAGAGGTGTTAACCAAAGCAGCTCGGCTTAATCGGACTGCGCGTATCACATAAAGTAGCCTAAAGTACAAAGCTTGATTTTTTACCATGATTCTGACAGGTTTGTATAACACCAAAGAAGATATTTTGAGGGTCTATTTTTAGTCCATATATTGGAAGTCAATTGTCACCAAAATGGTTTGATTACCAACATTCTTCTATGTTTCAGCAGAAGGGACTGTAAAAAAGTCCTTTGAACAGGTTTGAAACATCAAGAGCTTGAATAAATGATGTCATATTTTCTATCCCTTTGAGCACACTAATACAAAACTACCATAAAATCTGTTTCTGTGTGAAAGTAGCCTGGAAATTAGGCCAGGTCACAATCTGTTTTGTTCAGTAGAGCACAGTTTGATAACTAAACTACTGGAAAGATAGGCTATCCTTCAGATCTAGTTCAGAGAGAATAAGTATATAGTATAGTGTAGTAAACACTGTTCTGGCTCATAGATCTTGTCTTGCAGGCACATAGAGCAGGCTTTGTGTTTTTTTCATTCTCTTTGTTCACGTTACAGTAGAAACCTGTTGAATATTTCATGCCATAATCTCTGGTGTCTTGAGTTACAGCAATGTGAAAACCCCAGTTTAAGAGCGAGTCGGGTGGACTCCTCCCACAGGTGTTCAGGTACTGTAAGCCCCGCCCCCCCGTCCTGAGCTCTATATGAGGGCACCGTTAGGAACTGACCATAACACTCTACACATCCCTCACCTCAGAAGCCGTCCTCCCTTACAAAGACAACAGGTATGAATCTTGTGCACTTATTCTCTTATAAAATAAATATATATCTTTAAAGTAAATCATCTTCTTGGGAATTATTTATGTTGTGATTCACATTAAATTTGGTACTTATATTAATATTCACTTAAATAGATTTAGATTGCATGAATCATAAGAAATGAACTTCAAATTCTTGGGTGGTTTTCCTTTTTAATTTATATTTAGGTGTTTTGTGTTGACCAATAACTGATTTAAAAGTTGTTGCACGTCCACAAAAGAAACATATGATCTTTTTTGGAGTAACTCAACTTGTAGTCAAGAAGCGTAGTATCCAAGACAACAGAAGAAGGTTCATTGTTTGATGTACCAACATAAAACAACAATACAGTATCAATTTACATATCGAGTGATCTTTATCATTCAGTGAAGTTTTGTGCAGTGCTTGATGCTCTTAATATTTCAGAAAACATGAACGGTTACATTTTTGCACAAGCATTTCAACAGAAGTATTTTAAAACGACTGATGTCTATGTTGCTTTAGTTGGACTAAGTAAGACTTGTTTTCTCAGCATTGGTTGGTTCAGTTTCTGCAACTGATCTGAGATCTATTTCACCCCAAATTCAAAAGAAAAAATTTATATTTTGTTCAAAGAAAATAATGCTTATTACTATTATTATTATTTTTTTTTGTGAAATAATATAAGGAACATTTGAACCTTATATAAGCTACCTTATATGATTTGAACATTATATATTTGAATATATAATTAATATATTGCAGTAAAGAGAATTGGGGGGCTTACATTTGGTTAATTGTCATGCAAATAATGTCTCATTGCAAAATGTTTTATACATATACTCAATATTAAAAAGTAAAACTAAAAAAATACTAAAAATAGGCTTGATTTTTCTGGTGCAATAGAACTGGACATTTCTCTGTCAGAGTTCTGATCCCAGATCAGCATAAAGAACTCCTTGAGCCCAGAGCTCTAACAGTAGCAGGCTGTCAGACGGTTATCACGTTATGGCAGGAGATAAATGGATTAGGAAGGTGTGAACCAACTCTCTTAAGCAGCCCAGAGTTGAGAAGTCATTTTTTACTGAGTTTGGACGTTTACTTCTAGATGTAAAATTCAGCAACGGAAAATTCTTTGTTTGAAAAGCTTCTTTTGAAAAGTCCATTTGTATGAACAGCATTTTAAGCTGGAGGTCTTGAGGTTAGGTGGAGATGTGTGATGTTCTTCAACAAATATGATTTTCTTTGCATATGGTTGTTAGTAGTAAATGTGACTATGATGGAAGTTTTAAGCTTATTTTTTTATTTTATTTGTATTTTCTTTATGTACATATGCATATAGTGGAAGTGTTTCTTTAAATTTAACAATGCTGTGCAATCCATTTCTTAAATGTAGGCTATTACCTCTGGTGAAATTTTACAAGGATACTATTAATTGAACTTTTGGTGATAGACATTCATACCTGTATGACATGACCGTATGGCTGAAATACATCTCCTTTCATTCCCGTCCACAGAGGTCATGACGTCTAGTCTCTCAGTACGGAGTTTCTCTCTGGGCCGGCAGCCCTCTTTCTCCAGCATGTCACTGAGGGACAGCGGACGCGCCCGGTCCAAAGCCGCTGTCTCTTTCGCTGCCTCCAAGCCGCTGTCTCGCTCTTCCTCGTTGAGCATGTCAGATCTGAACGGCCTGAGCAATCTTTCCCTCAACGGTCTTCATGGCAACAGCACCAATGAGAAAGAGGCCATGCAAAGCCTCAACAGCCGACTGGCCAACTACCTAGACAAGGTCCGCTCTCTGGAGAAGTCCAATGCTGACCTAGAGCTGAAGATCAAACAACTGATGCTGGACCGTGTACCGAAAGGGCATGATATTGATTCCATGATGGCCCAAGCCCATGCCCTAGAACAGGAAGTATGTGGAAAATACCCTTAAGGCCTTTTGAACTCCATGAAAACAAATTTTGTTAGCATGACTCACGGTGTGTAGGTGATGTTTCTGATCATTAGCCATAACAGACACACAAGTTAAATGATTAGCTAGCACCAGACTAAACAGTTACCTTTTAACAAAGAAGGAAAGTAATACTTAAATCTGAATGAATAACTCTGAAAAGCGATTGTGTAATGGTCAAAACTCTCAGATGGTTATGCAATGGTACTAGGTTCAATCACCAAACGTGGTGAATCATGACCTGGTGGGTTAAGTTCCCCTCACCAGGAAAGCAACATAATCCAGAGTTTCTCCATGGGAGGCATCTATGACAGGGTTGTCCCATCCTTCTCCTGGAGGGGCACCTTCCTCCAGAGTTTTGTTTCTACCTGCTCCAACACACATGGCCAAAGGATTCGAGTGATCCTAAAGACCTTGATGAGCTGTTTCATCTCTGTTTAATTAGGGGTGGAGGTGAGAGGTGTTTCTCCTTTCTTATCCTCAAACCCTATAACAAAGTTCAAGGGTTAGTTCACCCAAAAATGAAAATGATGTCATTAATTTCTCACCCTCATGTCGTTCCACATCTAGACCTTCCTTCATCTTTGGAACACAAATTAAGATATTTTTGATGAAATCTGAGATGTATATGACTCAATATAATCACTTTCAAGGTCCAGAAAGGTACTATAGACATCGTTAAAACAGTCGACGTGACTGTAGTGATTCAAACTCAATTTTATGAAGAATTCTTTTTGTGCTCAAAAACAAAACAAAAATAATGACTTTATTCAATCTTCTCTTCTGTGTCATTCTCACACGCTGTGTACGTTTAGCGCTTCCAGGTTCTACGTCAGAACAGCGAATCAGTATTGGCAGAGGGTGTTCACGTGAGCAGCACGACGCACTCGTGTGATCCTGATCCAGGAATCAGCGTTCTGACGTAGAACCTGGAAGCACTGGTTCCTTACACCTCGTTCCTTACCGCCTCACGTGCAGTTAGAGAATTGAGATGTCCTTCAAGTTGACTAAGTTTGATCAGTTTCCTGGTCACAGGCTGGAACCAAGAAACGAGGAAGCATCCACAGCAAAACCCCAGAGTTAAATCAACTCTACTCAGATAACATTTGGTCCCTCTCTAAATAGTGTTAAAGTAACACTGAAGCAGAGTTAAAGTTAATGAGTTAATTAAGCAATGATTGAACATTAATGATGAACACCTGCTGTTAACAAGCAGAATCACTGTAGAAAAGAGAAACACAAGAACTACCTCATTAACTTTAACTCTGCTTCAGTGTTACTTTAACACTATTTAGAGAGGGACCAAATGTTATCTGAGTAGAGTTAATTTAACTCTGGGGTTTTTACGGTGTCCATTTAAATATTGAGAAACTCTGCATGAAGGTGACTTATCAGGAGCAGGATTCGATATCTTGTATTTGTGCCATGTGTAATGATGTCTTCATAATTAATTACACTCTCAATATAATAATTTGATTTGTGTTTTCGTTTGAGATTAAGGCATGATGTGCACCTTAATTTTCACAATCTGTACCTTACAGTTAAGGAAGAAAACCCTGGAGAATGCTCGGATCATGCTTGAGATCGATAATGCCAAGCTGGCTGCAGATGATTTCAGAATCAAGTGAGTGCCCGCACCTCTCAAATCATCTTTGAAACATCTGTTGAGGAAATTTAGGAGGCATGTACTGGATGTGTGCTTGCAGATGGGAGACGGAGAGCGCCATGTGTCAGTCGGTGGAGCGGGACTGTGTGGCCCTGAAGAAAGCCAAGTCAGACCATGACCAGATCATTGCCTCGCTCCGTGGTGACCTGGACAGCCTGAAAGAGGAACTCTACTTCCTGAAGAAGAATCATGAGGAGGTAAGGAAGTGGACGAATGCTGCACCTTATAGAAAAGCAACTGTTGCTTCACATTCCCTCAGTCTACAAACTGGTTAGAAGTATACGTTAAGCAGGGTTGGGGAGTAACGAAATACAAGTAACTTAGTTACGTATTTAAAATACAAAATTTGAGTCACTGTATTTCATTAGAGTTTCATTTTAAATGCGTGGTAATCAGATTACAGTTACATCTGAAAAGTGTTTTAGATTACCAAAGTGATTACTTTGAATTTTAATGTCATTTAAACAGCGATTGGTGATTCTCTGACTCTGACCGTCTGAAAAAGTGGAGTTACGTTTCATGTTTTCCACTGTTTTCATGTTTGTGAGTCATTTTATAATTCACTGGTCACTGCAACTTTTTCTCAGAATTGCGAGATTTAAACTCACAATTGCAAGTAATAAAGTCAGAATTGGGAGATATAAACTTGCAATACTAATTTTTTTTCTTGCAATTGTGAATTTAGTATGTGAGTTTATATCTCATAATTCTGACTTTTCTCAATATTGCGAGTTTATATCTCATAATTCTGACTTTAAAACTCGCATTTTATCTTTATATCACACAATTCTGAGGGAAAAAGTCATGCAATTATGCAAAAAAAAAAATATCTTTTTTGTGTTTGTTCCACACTTATTAGTATTCCAAAGTATTGGAAATACGTTACAAATGACTTTTTAAAGCATGTATTTTGTAATCTGTAGTGAAATACATTGTAAAAGTAGTCTACCCAGCCCTGGCGTTAAGAATAGGAGGTGAGCCAGTTCAAACTGCAGTGGTTTTCATTTCTTTCCAATCTCCTTTTTATGTAATTCACATTTTCTGAATACATTCGTGGAGGAATGGATGGGACCTCTGTGACAGGGTTGTCAAACCCTTGAAGAGTGCCTAGCGGTGACCTCTGAGGACCATGCTTGGAATCACGAGTAACCCAATCCATGTGGTTCTTTTGTTAAGTGAAATCTAAGATGTGCCTCACCGCTAACCTCCTGGCATGAAGTCAAATGATGATTGTCGTTTTTAGGCCAGAAACCTACTTTACAAAAGTACACAAAGATGCAAATGCTTGGCCAACAAAATTCCAAGCGTAAAGAAGCAGTAGAAATACTAATACTTATATTCTTGTGTTACTTTGAAAGTAACCAGTACTTAAGAGAGCAATAGAGTTACCATCAATGTCTGTGTCATTAAACCAGATTAAGGTAGTCAAGTAGCTATCTATAAACATGTCAAGTTTAACTTGATCCATCTTGCTCAGCAAGATTGTCTTCAAACTGAAGCTCTGAAATGACAATAGTTGACATGAAAAAGAAAAGTACTAAAAGACAATCTGATAATGTTGTGAAATGCGTTCGGAAATAATACGTGTTTGTTGTACTTGAATACATTTTAAGGCTTAATTGTCACTGGTGCATTGACGAACCACAGCATATAAGAAAAAAGACATAACATTCAGGAAGTACAGCGCCATTCTCATACTTTCTCACGCATACACTCCGGGTATATTTGGACAAAAGGGTGTGGTGTCATGGTTGTAGAATATTCAAAATATATCTGGAGTGTTTGTCTGTTTTTGTGAGACACACATCGCATGCTCCCTTTGTGAGTAACACGAGATCAACACTATTAAATATTCATTGAGAAGAACTTAATAATGAAGTAACTTCCACCTACAGTGTGCCACCACGTGGCATCAAATTCCCAAAATTCCCTCTGCAGTCTCAAATCACCACATAAACCACACCCCAATGTTCAAACACAAAATACACGCACATTTCACATACACAGACTGAATGTCTCATTAGTCAAAGACTAACCGTTTTTCTTAGTTCAACAGAATATTATCACAGAGTTTGTTTAGTTGGACAACATCCTTCTCTCAATTATTCTCACATAAGTTTTCCCACTGTATCTGCAGGAGTTGGACAGTCTGAGGGCCCGGGTTGCTCAAGAGGAAGTCAGTGTGGAGGTGGATGCAGCCCGTGGGCCGGAGCTGGGGACGGTTCTTTCCGACCTCAGGTTTCAGTATGAAGGCATTGTCCAGAAGAACAAGGAGGAAGCTGAGAACTGGTATCGTAAAAAGGTTGGTGCTCCCAGGGGAATAGGGTCAGAACTAGTACCTTGGCTGCTAGCTCCCATTTAGAGTTTCCTAGACCCAGATGACAGTTCACTTTTAAAAAAAAACACGGTATAACCATGTGCTTTTGTACGTGTACCACGGTATATGGTATTTTTGTACACCAAATCACGGTATTTACATGTTACTCCAAAGTATTTCAAAATACTATGACTTTACCATGTTCTTTAGATATGATACCACAGTAATATGATGATATTTCTGTAAAGTGAAACCATAGAATTTACATAAGGTACTTCAAAGTTCAACAAAGAAAGGAGCTCGCACACATAATAGTAGAAGATTTCTTACAAAAAATAATTTATTTAGAGGCAAAAGCAATTTCCAATTCACATCGTCATCAGTGTCGATGGTAAAGTACTTCAAAAATACTGTGGCATCACCATGTTTTTTGAATATGGAGCCAGTTTGTTAACATATTTATATATATATATTTATTTGTAAGCTAAAACATGTTTTTTTTGGTATGTGTAACCATAATATTTACATATAGTGCTTAAAAAAACGGTTATTACCATGTTTTTTTTTAATACGGAACCAATTAGTTACATATATGGAACAAAAATAAGTTATTATAAGTTATATTATAAGAAATAAGTTATTGCAAAGTACTTCAAAAATAAATGCGGTAATACCATGGCATTTTTGGTATGTGTAACCAAGGTTTGGTATTTTTGACATGGAACCATGGTAATACCATGGTGTTATTTGAATGTATATCAAACAATTTTAACATAAATATGGTAATCAACTTTACGGTAAATGGTTTCATGTTATTATAGCTGATACCATCATTATGTAAGAATTGGTACTGCAGTGCAACAAACCTTTAACAGGAAGCATTACCTTCTACTCTTGCATAGTGGTCTTGTATGCAGAACACATTTGTAATCCATTCACTGTATATATGTGTGTGTATAGCTGGAGATGGTGCAGATGCAGGTGCGCGAGAGTAATGAAGCCCTGAGAGGGGCTCAAGGTGAACTTACCGAGAGGCAACGCTTTCTGCAGACACTGGAAGTGGAACTGGAGAGCCTTCACAAACAGGTCAGAACCAGGCAGGAGGAACCTTTTAAGGACCATTTCTGTTCCCTGAGTGAACTTCTAGAGCCGCGGCCAATGCGGATACAGTTACAGCTTACCACTGGAAAGTAAAACCCTGCCCTTTATGTCAAGGCTATTTGAGTGACCCAGGCCATAAATGCTCCATCATATGCCATTACTTACTTTCACAAGTCAAATGTGTGCTGCGAGAAACACAGACACAGTTTGTTGTTGGATTATGTCGAGAACCTACTAAAAGAAGGAGACTCTTAAATCTCCAAAGAGCATCTCTTCCATCAGAATGTTCAATCAGAAGCAGGTTGTCTTGTTTTCGTGACCTTTGAGCCTCGTGCCAGTCCAAGATCACTCCCAGCATCTCAGATGTATAACTATCAACAGGTCATGCTTGTGTAAATAAGCCAAGATGTGAGTTCACATAGGGGTCGTTTTGTAGTTTCTCTGCTGGTACTATTATATTTTGAGGGTGAAAGTAGGTGCATAAAGCCATTGTACCTTTTAATGCCCTAATAGTACAAATTCTCTCACCTGCCCTCAATTCTGTCCGATCCTATATTGCTTTCTTTCCTCTGTGGAACAGAGGATAAGAAAAGCATATAGTGTATTAACGTTTTGCAGGAATAGTGGTCTGTAAGTGTTCGTATAAATGGTTTCCTGCTCATCAGCTTGTGAGCTGTAGCCAAAGAAGCCTCATTGTCTGGACAGTTCACCTTATCACTAACTGGTGGTTGGCAGTTTAAACATGATTACATGTAAAATAAATAGTGTCGATGTATTTACTGATGGAGCTTCATTTCCATGGTTATTAAATATTCACCAAACACATACCCACATACCTACATTTACATATATTTTTGGATGTAACATTTTACGTCATGCAACATTATGTGTGACAAAATGGTGTGTATATATGTGTGTGTGTGTATATATATATATATATATATATATATATATATATATATATACATGCATACATTATATATATATATATATATATATATATATATATACAACATTATCTGAGACAAAATGGTGTGTATATATGTGTGTGTATATAAATATAAATATATATATAAATATATATATATATACAGCTCTGGAAAAAATTAAGAGACCCCTGCATATTTTTTGTTATTTTGACCAGTTGTTGGTTTTGGCAAATAAATGCTCTAAATTACAATATTTTTATTTGGAATTTGGGAAAAATGTCAGTAGTTTATAGAATAAAACAAAAATGTTAATTTTACCCAAACACATACCTATAAATAGTAAACCCAGAGAAACTGATAATTTTGCAGTGGTCTCTTAATTTTTTCCAGAGCTGTATATATACATACATACATTTTATATATATATATATATATATATATATATATATATATATATATATATATATATACACAACATTATGTGTGACAAAATTTTTACTTTTTGACAATTTTATTGATAATAGAGGGAGGATAGAAAAGTTTGGGAAAAGAGATGGAAACAGGATCCGGAAATGTATTCCAATTCAAAGTCGCACTTGAACGCCACTGCTCCATGTGTTTATGTTTGTGCTAACCAAGTCTTGATTCAACTAACAAATTCCCATTTAACCTCCCTGACAGGTGTCAGCTCTGGAAGGTAACCTTAGTGAGACGGGGCAGAAATACACCATGGAGATGGAGCGACTGCAGGCTACCCTTGCCCAGCTGGAGGAAAACCTGTCGCACCTGCGCCTGGACATGCAGCGCAACAAGACAGACTATGAGCAGCTCCTGCGCATCAAGCAGAACCTGGAGATGGAGATCGCAACCTACAGGAGGTTGCTGGAGGGCGAGGAGACGTGAGTGCAAGGGATTCTTTTGCGAACAGTTGACTTGATGAAAATTGCAGTGCTGTCAATCGATTAATTTTTTAAAATCATAATTAATCACATATTAATATAATATTTTTTTTATATTGTAATAATTTCACACTAAATTTTCAAAATTAATGTTGAAACAACATAAAGACGGTATAAATATTTGTTTAATGGCATCTTTTTACGAAGTACTATGAATGAAGGGCAGTATCACTGAGACCAATAGTGGAAATTGATTTTTTTCTCTCAATTTTAGCCATTAATTATAGCCATTTAACATTACAGTATAGCCATCATTTTAATAGGCTTTAAAAATATAGCAACTTTTAATTTAAGAGAACGTGAAAATATCTTCACATAAACTATAGATTGTATTTACATAACTATTAATTGAATATACTGCAGATTAAAGGTGCAGTGTGTAAATTTTAGTGGCATCTAGTGGAGAGGTTGCAAATTGCAATACAGAGAAGCTACGGTGGCCAACACAGGACAAAGATGTCATCGTCTGAGACAGCAGAGAGTCAAGCAAACATACTCTGTTGAACAGTTTATCCGTTTAGGGCTACGGTAGAACATGCCTGCGCAAAATGGTGATCTGCGGTGTGTGTAGATAGAAACGGCTCATTTTGAGGTGATAAATTATGTAAAGTTTGAAAACATAGTTATGTATATTGTATTGCATTTCTGTAAATAGATCCTCCTAAAATTTACACATTACATTTTTTTTTCCTTATAAAAGCCACAAAAGTTATTCAAGAGCCAAGTCAATAGCAGTGGGTGATTTTCTCTTTTTTTAATGTTCTTTGATTAACATAAATGACAGGTTTATTAGGCTGCTGTCACTTTAAAACCTGACACACATGACGCAGATCTGACACGCGTTCGTGTCCTTAAACTAATTTAAGGCTGTATTCTCCAAAAAGACGAGGACGAGGATACTCGCCAAAAAACTGACATTTTGACTTAATTGTTTTTGTGCGTTCAAGCGTGAAAGAGAACTCAATGCGGCGCTGGTGCGCTCGGCTTTTTGTGCACTGGTTTCGGATGAGTGAACATAAGGAGCTGCTTTACAGACGGTGCGCCAGTACAGATTCAAGTTCTCTTTTGCTTCTCATCGTGCTTGAATGGTTTAAAAGCACTTGAATGAATGATAGTGTGATCATATAATGTAATGCAGTCAAAGGATGCCAGAAAAAAACGGATTCTGCATTAAAAAATAATCGCAAAATGAATGTGTTTATTTTGACAGCCTTAGAAAATGTCTTTATTTACTCACCATAATGTCAGCCGTATGCTGGTATTTTTCAGTGTCTGGGATTTTTGCAGCTTAGTGATTGTATTGATACTTAATTCGTGTTTCTTGTTTTATTTCATAGGGTTAAAGAGATTCCTCCACCACCCAAGAGTGAGTGCTCACCATAAAGAACATAATGCTGCACTTTCTCACGCTACATTCAGCAAACACTACAACAAATATGCACAAACTAATCTTGCTTTCAACAAACATTTGAGAAAATTTGCATGGCTCTAACAAATATTGCATAAGTGAATTTAAAAATGTTACCTGTGCCATAATAACAGAGGAGAGTTATCATCTCAAATTACCGTAATTCTTACTCTACATGACAGTAGCACATCTTGTGCGTGATACTGTTATTAAAATATATAAAAAATCATGGTAACAGAATGACATTTTAAGATTGTTCTCTACTGACAAACATCACAAAACATAAGATAATTGATAAAACGTGGAGAGCTTTGCATGTCCTTCACTTCTAGAAAGGATGATGATGTCATTATTATGAAGGTTTTTTTGATTTATGGGGGAAAATTCCTTTAAAAGGGGAAAAAATGATGGGAATAGGGTTGCCTCATAACCTCAGCACACAACCTTAAATCTTTATGGCAATAAAAAACGTACAGAAAAAATAAAGAAAAACACAAGCTTTTATTTACACATAAACTACATGAACTATTTTTGAAAGAAGTCTCTCTCACTGTTCACCAGTGTAAAAATACAGTAAAAATAGTAAATGTGAAATATTACAATTGAAAATAATCAATTTCTATTTTAATAATTATTTATGACTGATTATTTTAATGTTGAAAGCAGCTGCTTAACATTTTTGTGGAAACTGATACATTTTTCCAGTACTCTGATGAATGGAAAGTTCAAAGGAACAGCATTTATTTGAAATCAATTTGCTATGAAAGAAATCAAAGAGCTATTTGATTTATTTGTTATGAGAGACACAAGTGGCCCCCTTTCAGTGGAAAGACTGGCGTTCAGCAACAGTGTGATAGCGAGTCTGATGCTTAAGTATATTTTAAGCTGGCTTGAACTGTTGGGTAAACATTCATCAGATATCAGACTGTGGCTCTGGAATGTTCTGGGAGTGCGTTTGTCCTCTCACCTGGGCTCCACACCGGCTGTGACTGAAAACTAATGACACATTAAACACCGCCAAACAGAGCAGCCTCTCATAACAGAGGCGTCCACAGCGACACAGAGCGTACAGGCCGGTGTCTGTTTGTTTGAAAGGAATCTGGCATATCGCTAACATCTCTCTCTGTCTCTGTCTTTCCATCCACAGAGGAGCCTGATGTTCGTACCCGTAAGATAGTGAAGGTGGTAACGCAAACCATGATCAATGGTAAAGTGGTGGACGAATCCAGTGAAGTTGAACAGATTGAAGAGACAAAGAAGTAAAACAAGAACAAGACTGTCTGTGTGATTCTCTGTATAAAAGCCTCTATTGTCCATTTAGAAGCCACATTACCTTTGGGCCCCACAGGGCCCCTGTGTTTTGTTTCATTCCCAGTCTTTCAAAGGGATCGTCTTTCCTTTCTCAAGCAACAAAAGAGCTGAAATTACTAGGAAAACCATCAGAATTAGAGCTGAAACTGAAGAAGAAACAAGTGGTCCTGTTATTGCTTTTAGGGACTTATCAGACCAAAACTCTTTATTCTTTCTGCATGCAATATTTATTTCTAAATAGTGTAGAGTGAGGGAGAGGTTATTACCTTAAGAGTTTGCTTAACTGTCATTTATTTCACTCTTAATACATAATAAAACTATTACATGCAAACTGTGTTTGTTGTGCCGTTTATGACTTTCACAAAACTTTTATCCTAAGTATACCATCATGGGAATTGAACCCATGACCTTGTTATTCACATACATACACACCAGATAATATGTTAAAATATATATATATATATGTATATATGTATCAACTTTTTATATATGAAAAGTTTAAATCATTGCCAATGATATGGTAACTTTACGTAATATATAAAATATTACCAGTTACTATCCATCAAATTATCTTTAGATGGATTGTCAATTATGTTTTTATCATCTTTTATAACAAGGACTCATTGTTTGGTCTTCTTCTTGTTTTTTTTTTGTTTTGTTTTTTTACCATTTTTAATTAATTTATACTTAATTTGTTTCAAGTTACTAAAAAAAAGGTATTAGGCTAATAATAATAATATATCTGTCAAAAGAAGTGTGTAGCTTAATCCGAAGAGCAAGAATCAGATGCGTGATGCAGAATAATCAATAAATACGAGTTTTAATAAACAAGAAAGCAAGACTATACACATAGCCAACACTTTAACTTTAACACAAGACAATTCACTGCGTCCAAAATCAAATACTTTCCTACTATATAGTATGTGAAAAACAGTACGCCAACAGAGTAGTATGTCTGAACACATACTATTAAAAAAAGTAGGTGAAAAGTCCCTGGATGGCCGACTACACTTCCACTGAGATTCTGACGAGGGCATTCGATGGACACTTTACCATCCCATGAGGCTGCGGGAGAGGATTTATGAATGGAGGTGATGCCGTAGGTCACATGAGCGTAACTACATGACAGATGTAGTGATTCTGAATTTCATTACCCTTTCATTACATATTAATACTATATAGAACATGCTTTTTTTACTTGCTCAGTTTGTGATTTAGGATGCACCGAAAAAACAGAAGAAACTGAGGGCTTAAATACACAGAGGAAGATGATTAAAGGCACAGGGAACAGATGTGAACTACAACAAATGAATGAACGAGAACACCGGCAAATACTACGATAAAGAAAACCAATATATGACCGTGACAAAATCAAGTTGTTTTTAAGATTTTTGCATTTCATTTGTATGGAAAAGTATAATTTTTTAAAACTAAAAACATACAACTCATAAACTGTATAGACATACTATTCATAAACAGTACACAAATAATCAACCATTTTTATGCTTAGTAAACTAACAAATTTACTTAATACTATTCCTTTAAATATTACATTTTCCAGTGTTTGTTTAGTGAAAGATCAACATTACTTTTATATCTCTATAATTTTATGTCAACAATATTCTCTATAGTTTCTATTTTAATTTTGATAAGGCATTTTAGCAGAAAGAGCTGAGACAAAGTCATCCAAATGAAACTGAATTTAGAACTGCAGGTCTCCTAAACTATGAAAGAGCAGCCTGAGCATTTACCCACGTCTGGCTACTGTAGAACAAATGAAAAGTATGAATTTGCATGGCAGGGTAGGAAAAAAATAGTATAGGTAAATACAAAATAAGCATAAGCAGAAATATAAAGAGTACTGTGACAACAAGTACTGATGGATCTGTTAAATACCTTTATGTACCTGCACGTTATAAGGAACTTGAATTACGTGATTTGAATGTAAAACCTTGCAAACGTAAATCAAGCGCTTGGTTCACATCAGGACAACAAAGCTGTCCATTTAGGCCTATCAAAGTTTACTGTATTACTGGATTTGACATTTACTCTTGTTCTGTATAACTATTTTTAAGCAATGATCTCAGAGGCATACAGCTAGAAATAAAATGCCTCTTCTTGTTCTTCACAATTTGAGGATTATGGAAAATTGGATATGTGGAAAAACCTTCCTGATTGGTGACGCCATCCTGATTGCCCTCAGCTTCACCTAAATGGACTCATTCAGATGATTTGATCTTGGCCAGTGAACGCAGCACCGGATAGGCTGGTGAGGATTGAAGAGCGGTTTGGCATTTGGGGCCGTCGAGGGACTTCAGCGATGTGAACTGATCCCTGCACCGAGCTGTCAGTGGAGAACAAGAGGATGTTCACGAACAAGCCTGTCCTGAATCCATTTAGGAGTCCAGATCGAGCGCTCTCTTCCATGCCTTATAGGTCCATGATGAATGAGAATTGCTTTTTTGTATGATTTTTTGTATGTTTTTACTTCTATTTTCTTTGATTAATGTTATTTATATTAAAGGATTAGATCATTTTAAATGAAAATTATCCCAAGATTTACTCACCCTCAAGCCATCCTAGGTGTATGGCTTTCTTCTTTCTGATGAACACAATCAGAGTTTTATTAATAAATATCATGACACATCCAAGCTTAATAATAGCAGTGAATGGGACCAATGAGTATGAAGCTCAAGAAATTGCATAATCCATCATAAATGCAATCCGTTCGGTTATCCTCCTCTTTATCTGTATTTAAGTCATCTTTGAAAATGTATCTTTTTCTCAGGCCTATTCATAATTTTAGATATGTTAGTCTTATTGAGTTAAATTCTTAGTCCTTTTTTTTTTTTTTTAAATGTGGTTTTAAGCTGTTGATTTAAAATTTTATACTTTGTATTTTTGTATGACTGTTCTAAATTATTGGGTTATTGTGAAGCACCTTGGTCAGCAGTAATGCCGTTTTAAGGTGCTATATAAAAAAAAGTGACCTTGGCCTTGACATAAAATAAATAAAGTAAAGTTAGGTAAAATAAAGGTTCTTGTTTTATTTTTATTTTGCTAACCATGCTTGGTTTTCCTCTGATTTTTCCTTCTGGTGTTGTCATGTAAGGAACTCGCACAAACAAGGAATCATGTAGAAATGCTACTAATGAGAATCAGGAACACCAGGAAACAATGACTACACCAACGTCTAAACACAAACAAGAATGGACGAGGACTGAGGGAGAACACAGGGAATATATACAGGTGGCAAACAAAGGGAGAAACAAGGTAATTAACAAGATACAGATTAACTAAATTAACTCATAATGATGAAAGGAAACAGAACCATGAGACCAAATGACAGGACAGGCAAACAGAAAAAACAAACAGAACCCTGACATTACTCCCCCCTCCCAGAAGGCCAGGAAAATCGTGAGCTGAACCAGGCGGCGGAACTAGGGAGCTCTGGAGCAGATCCAGGGAGCTCTGGAGCGGACTCAGATGGAGGATCTGGAGCGGATTCAGACAGAGGATCTGGAGCGGATTCAGACAGAGGATCTGGAGCGGATTCAGACGGAGGATCTGGAGCGAATTCAGACGGAGGATCTGGAGCGGATTCAGACGGAGGATCTGGAGCGGATTCAGACGGAGGATCTGGAGCGGATTCAGACAGAGGATCTGGAGCGGATTCAGACAGAGGATCTGGAGCGGATTCAGACGGGACCGGAATGGGCTTTGGAGAGACTGGAGCGGGCTCATGAGATACGGGAGATGGCTCAGGAAGGAGCACTGGAAGAAAGATCCGGAGCGGACTCGGGAATCTCTGGCTCATTCCAAAAGTCTATTAGCAACGGTCCTTCGTTGTGGCCATATTTGGAATGGCGTCGGCTGATGGGAAGTGTGGCTTGTGGGCAACGCCCATCTCACGCTGCGGCTCGTGCTCAGTGGCCATCTCGCGTCGCGGGTCTGGAGCCTCGGCCATGACGGTCGATGGGCAAGAGGATTGGGATGGTCGTGGAAACCCTGTGGGGAGGCGCCGGCGAACAGCGATGGTCGGTGCCATTGGAGTGGTGTGCGGAGGGTACCGGCGGGGGGTGAACTGGACGAGGCTCTGTGTGTTTCTGATGAAACTGGATGAGGTGGATGCTCTTCTTGAACTTTACTTACTTCAAAATGAGAACCATTAAAATGGAGAATAACATTAATGGCCTTGACTAAGGAGAAATCACAAATGGGTTCATAATAACACGTCCCATCCTCATCCAGACCCAAACAAAAACACACAATGAGAGAAGCATCTGGCCAGCTCACCCAATGAGAAAGCTCGATGAACTCTTCCGCATATCTCTCCAAAGGACACCCACGCTGTCGCAGTCCCCAAAGAAACCCTATAGCAAACAATCAGGACACCCGAGCATTGTGGTGAGGAGTTTTGCATAGGAAAAACACTATTTCAGTTTT
This sequence comes from Zacco platypus, assembly GCA_038088235.1. Taxonomy (NCBI): domain Eukaryota; kingdom Metazoa; phylum Chordata; class Actinopteri; order Cypriniformes; family Xenocyprididae; genus Zacco; species Zacco platypus. The sequence continues at coordinate 2,791,223 of CM076086.1, read as the reverse complement.
TTTTCAGTGAATGTAAAAATTGTTTTGCACCATAATCATGGTCTAAAAAACCTTTTCTTGGAAAGAGGACATAAATCGTTAGCCAACAATTCATGTGTGGGAGAAAATAATGTACTGCAATGATGGCTGAGAACATGCATTTCACTAACCACTTCCTAACTCTAAGCAATTTTGTTGTTTCCCACTCTGACACTGTCTCTATGGATACTAATCAGGGTCAAAAATTATCAGTGCAATCACTGCAAAAAGGCTGTCTTGTTTCTTTTGAAGAAACAACCATTCTGTCATGGAAATATGATTCTTCAAGAAGGGATTTGTAGGAATAAAATGAATCTTCACTTCCCCTGACACACCCTAAACCTAAAACACACAAACTGACATGCATGATTTCTCAAAAGCTGACATACACATCTGTCATCTCCTCATCTCCAATAGCTTTACACAGCCTGTCAGTTCCTAATTAATGCAGGGATTTTTGTAGATACAATGCTGATTCTGACTTTTTCTTGTTGTCTCTTGAAACTGTCTCTAAGCTAAAGCTGGCACCTGCATTCTGAAGTCATATGTTGGTGTCTGTGTGATTATTGATAAGAGCCTTTAACTTTGAGAGAAAAGTGCAAATGCAAAAATGTTAAGCATGAAAACATAATAAACAGGTATAGGTCTAATAATACAGCGGCAAGCGGCAATTACAGGGCCAAGCACATCAATGACATGCACATTATGGGCAGAGTTTATGGCCACAGCTCTTAGTATTGTGATTTTAAGAAAAGGCTATGAATGGATGGAATGGAAAACTAAAATGTATTTAAAACTGTATGTTTTCTGACACTGTAATATAATTTCTGTATAACAATGATACTGTATATACAGGTGCTGGTCAAATGTTTAATTCTTTTCATTTTGATGATTATAACTGACAACTAAGGAAAATCCCAAATTCAGTCTCTCAGAAAATTAGTCTTATTACTTAAGACCAATACAAAGAAAGGATTTTTAGAAATCTTGGCCAACTGAAAAGTATGAACATGAAAAGTATGAGCATGTACAGCACTCAATACTTAGTTGGGGCTCCTTTTGCCTGAACTACGGCAGCAATGCGGCGTGGAGTCGATCAGTGTGTGGCACTGCTCAGGTGTTATGAGAGCCCAGGTTGATCTGATAGTGGCCTTCAGCTCTTCTGCATTGTTGGGTCTGGCATATCGTATCTTCTTCTTCACAATACCCCATAGATTTTCTATTAAGGTCAAGGTTAAGGTCAGGTGAGTTTGCTGGTCAATTAAGAACAGGGATACCATGGTCCTTAAACCAGGTACTGGTTGCTTTGGCACTGTGTACAGGTGCCAAGTCCTGTTGGAAAATGAAATCTGCATCTCCATGAAGTTGGTCAGCAGCAGGAAGCATCAACTTCCTGGTATACGGCTGCGTTGACCTTGGACCTCAGAAAACACAGTGGACCAACACCAGCAGATGACATGGCACCCCAAACCATCACTGACTGTGGAAACTTTACACTGGACCTCAAGCACCGTGGATTGTGTGCCTCTCCTCTCTTCCTCCAGACTCTGGGACCCTGATTTCCAAAGGAAATGCAAAATTTACTGTCACCAGAGAACATAACTTTGGACCACTCAGCAGCAGTCCAGTCCTTTTTGTCTTTAGCCCAGGCGAGACGCTTCTGACGCTGTCTGTTGTTCAAGAGTGGCTTGACACAAGGAATGCGACAGCTGAAACCCATGTCTTGTATACGTCTGTGCGTAGTGGCTCTTGAAGCTCTGACTCCAGCTGCAGTCCACTCTTTCAATCTCCCCCACATTTTTGAATGGGTTTTGTTTCACAATCCTCTCCAGGATGTGGTTATCCCTGTTGCTTGTACACTTTTTTCTACCACATCTTTTCCTTCCCTTCGCCTCTCTATTAATGTGCTTGGACACAGAGCTCTGTGAACAGCCAGCCTCATTTGCAATGACCTTTTGTGTCTTGCCCTCTTTGAGCAAGGTGTCAATGGTCGTCTTTTGGACAACTGTCAAGTCAGCAGTCTTCCCCATGATTGTGTCCTACAGAACTAGACTGAGAGACCATTTAAAGGCCGTTGCAGGTGTTTTGAGTTCATTAGCTGATTAGAGTGTGACACCAGGTGTCTTCAACATTGAACCTTTTCAAAATATTCTTAATTTTCTGAGATACTGAATTTGGGATTTTCCTTAGTTGTCAGTAATAATCATCAAAATTAAAAGAAATAAACATTTGAAATATATCAGTCTGTGTGTAATGAACGAATATAATATACAAGTTTCACTTTTTGAACGGAATTAGTGAAATAAACTTGTTGATGATATTTTAATTATATGACCATCACCTGTATACTCCCGTTCAAAAGTTCAGAATAGTAAAGGTTTTGAAAGAAGTTTTATGTGTTCACAAAAGCTGCATTTATTTGACAAAATAACGTTTTTTATAGTCATATATTTTAAAATTTAATTTATTCCTGTGATGTAAAGCAGAATTTTCATCATCATTACTCCAGTCTTCACTGTCACATGATCCTTCAGAAATCATTCTGATATGATTATTTGTGTTACGTTGCTGATGTCCAGGAAGGAAGCGCACAACACGGTTCAGAAACATAGAGCTTTTACTGATTTACTAGGAAAATAATGCTCACACTAGACAAGGGACAGACTGAAACTCAGGGCTTAAATACACTGAACACAATGGGAAGACTAATTAACAGGACACAGCTGAACCGACTGAACTAATAATGAAAAAATCAGGAACCAATGAAATCAGAGACACATAGAACCAATGACAACAAGGGAAATGACATCACACAGAGTCCAGACAGATTAACATGTAACAATTTGATGCTCAAGAAACATTTCTGATTATTATCAATGTTGAAAACAGTTATGCTGCTTCATGTTTTTGTGGAAACCGTGATACGTTATCTCTTTCAGGATTCTTCGATGAATAGAAAGTTCAAAACAAAGGTAAAAAGAAATCTATAGAATCAATTTAATGCATCCTTACTGAGTAAAAATATTTACTTTTCCTGGTCCCAAGTTTTTCAAACGTTTGTCAATATGAGTGTTGTCTTAGATATTGGATAATTTTGATTGGATAATTCTTTCCAAAATTCCATCTTTGTCAGAAAATTCATTAATTAAGATTCAGCGTCAAACACTAAAAAAAATCATTAGGTGACTTATATAAGTCTGAATATAATGAGAGTGAATTTTGAAGAAGTTTGGACAGGGAACGTTGTTGTTGTCACAGAAAAAGTGGTACATAAATCCATTCAAGATGGTGGAAAAAAAATTGCAAACCTCAAAAATGTGATTGTTCAAACCCACAGATATGCAGTATATGCAACAAAGAAACCTGACTAAGATTTTGGTCCATATTTTATACCATCTTATTCACTGATGAGTTACGCACAGATAGTTTCAATCTGCTTGTGATGGTCAGGTTTAGGGGTGCTCATGTTTTTTCTTAAAATCTTATGTTCATGCAAATCACACTGTACCAATTCATACGAAATCATCATCTCCTAAAATAGAAATGTTTTCTCATGAGATTGGGTTGGGTTCTTTTGAAGCTAGTCTGTTACCTTAAAAATGTTCCTTAATATAAAAATGCTGTCTGTTTAGCCATTGATAGCTAAACACCACTATTTATTCTTTAGTCGACTTGTTTAGTAGAAGATAATGCGCTTGTATGAACTTCAGCCAATATGTGCCATGGCTCTTTTTTAATATGATATGCAAGAGTGAGGGAGACATTTAGCTAGCATGTGAGCACAGCTGATTAAAAACTTCATATGAAAGATCACAGCTAAATGACGCACACTAACCAGTCAAGCAAACAAAATTAATACGCATGAAATAAAATCACTCACCGTGACACAAGCATGTGCCGGTGAGATGCAACAAGTACTCTAATCATCAACTCTCCTGCTGCATCCCTGAAATGAGACAATAACAGTGTTTGTCAAGACTATTACGGTTTGTTAATAGAAAGTGCTGAACTTTATGAGGGAAATACCCAACATCCATCCATACTGCCCTGTCAAAACAACACAGCACACAGAATAAGGACTATAATCCACAAAATCCACAAATTATTGTTGCTAAAGAGCTTTTAAGCCTTTAAAAACCTTGTTAGCCCCACTGCTAAGATTAGCACAGGCTTACACTATGATAACAGTTTTGCAAAAGCACGGTCTAGACAGGATAAACCATTATTTTTCTGAAAATTGTAGGTCCACTCTGTAACTCAAAGTAGCTAAAATGCAACAAAAATGTGCTAACAACAGCTATTGGCTGAATACATTAATAAATAACAATTGACAATGAACATGATATAGAAGTGATGTAGAAATGCCTTTACGTACATCATAATGAGTGGCAGTTTCTCTGTAGATGATGACGTTGTGGAACATAGAATCTAAATAAACAATTGAGTTTAGAGTTACAGTGTGTCTCTTCCTATTGTTTATGTAAAAACAGTTATGTTTATGGAGGCCAAAATTAGCAAGTGTGCCATGATTAGCACCATGATCACACGACTAGAACATGACACAAACAAGGGAAGCACATGGCAAACAAGAGACACAACTATGACTATTTCAAATTAAGACTTGAAGCATGAAATAAAACCAAAACTAGACACCAAAATCTTACCAAAACCTCTTTATATTATTATATTTTGAAACTGTTTGTATTATTTTATCATTTGTGTTGGTGATGACATCCCAGGGGACTATGGATGAAAATTAGCCTTTGGATAAATCCGGTTCAATGCATGGAATGGAAACATTTATGTTGAAAATTGTACATGGTTCCTTTTCAAATAAAGAAAAGATAAGAAAAGAAAAAAAGCTTACAATTATTTCAGTTATTACCAGAGTTATCATGTTTTTCACTTTGGAATATGGATCCAAATAATTAGTAATTCCTTCTGAAAGATTTGGTAATACTTGAGTCATTACTAGTGGGTTACCATGACCTTTACTTTAGAATTAATTATACATCATGCATTATTCATATTAATTATGAACCTGTAGTAGTTAGTAGTCCTCTGTGAGGAATGAAAAATAGTAGTTATTGATTAGATAATAGTGAACTAACACATTCAACTGAGCACTATGACTTACTAATTCGCTAATCAGAGTTTCTTGTTAGTTAATAGAGTGTTAATATTGCATTACTCATTCATTCATTAACGACGTAACAGTATTCTTGTAATGATGAGCGAGTCAGCGAATGAGATCCAAGTGCAGCTTTAATTCCAAAATGTAGTCGTACAGGCAATGGTCAATTCAACAGCAAACAGAGATAACAGGGAAAAGGCAAGCTCGTAATAAAGAGTCCAGGCAAATGGTCAAAAGGCAGGCAGATCAACAACAGAACAGAGAACAGGCAGGGTCAGATAACAGGCAGACAAAACAAGGAATAGATGCTTAGAGCTGTAATACAGGTATTGACAAGACTTCGCAAATAACCAGGGAAACTGAACAGACTTAAATAGGAAGCTAGATTGGCTACAGCTGGGCAGTAATTAACATAAGGGGCTTATGGGAAGTGTAGTGTGGTTGAAATGGGAGGGCGACATCTGGTGGTGAGTGGATGAAGGATGACAGACCGGATTCATTTACAATTCTTAAAGTGTTCCTAAAATGTTGGGCCTTTTATTGAAAGTTGTAGCCTACTTTTAGACCTAACTGTTGAGAAATGCCTTTACAAGCACCTGTAAGAGCTGTGTTTAGCTGCAACCGAAACTGCATACTTCCCTATATAGTGAGCGAAAAACAGTATGTGACAAAAGAAGTATGTCCAAATTCACAGTACTCATAAAGGAGTATGCGGTAAAAAGTATCTATTACTTCTGGCGAGATTCTGAAGTGTGCATCCATAGACACTTTCCCATCCCATGAGGCCACGGGAGAGGATTTGTGAATGGCAGTGAAGCGACGCAAAAACGACGCATGGCGAATGTAGTACTTCTAGATTACATTCATACTAAACATATTCATACAATAGAATGTACTTCAGCAGTCGTGAAGTAATTACTTATTCAAAATAAATAAGTTAGCAACGCAACACAACAGTATGCAATTTTGGACGCAGCCCTTGTCAAGGTCAATTTCAAGGTCAAGGTCGATTTTATTTATATAGCCCTTTAAAACAGCATGAATGCTGACCAAAGTGCTGCACAACATATCAAACAAAGTATCCTTGCACAATAGAATTTCAATACTAATAATAAAATATGAAAAGAAATCAAAATAAAAGTAATAAAATTAAGACAGGAACATAAAAAGAATAATAATATCAAATTACACATATGCCTGAGAAAAAAAGTATGTTTTAACTTGTGATGTTAGAAAAGGGGCATTTTCAAAACATGCTTTATTTTTGTCATTCCGCTGGGTAAGTGTCGCAGAAACTAACTTTAAGTCAGAGGTGTGACTATTTATAATTTATTTTGTAAACAAAACGTGAAAGTAAAACTTATTTTAACCCAATACCGCTAAAGCACAGCAAAAACAAGTCATGACTGAGCAGCTCTGTTGTTTTTCTCACGTTTAATAAACAGGGTTGGGGAGTAACGAAATACAAGTAACTTAGTTACGTATTTAAAATACAACATTTGAGTCACTGTATTTCATTACAGTTTCATTTTAAATGGGTGGTAATCAGATTACAGTTACATCTGAAAAGTATTTAAGTGATTACTTTGAATTTTAATGTCATTTAAACAGTGATGCAAACATTACTGGATGATCCACGACTGTTTTCATGTTTTGCGACAGTTGTTTGAATCTATTGTAATTGTAAAAAAAAAGGTAATTGCAGCTTTTTATCTCACAATTCAACTTTTTTCCTGGCAATTGCGAGTTTGAATCTCCCAACTCACAACTGCGTTTTATAAAATCAGAATTGGGAAATATAAATTCATAATTGTGAGTTATAAAGTCAGAATTACATGATAAAAACTTGCAATACTGACTTTTTCTTGCAATTGCGAGTTTATATCTCAACTTCTTTGCTGCCTTTTCTTACATATCTCATAATTCTGACTTTATAACTCGCAATTGCAACTTTACATCACGCAATTCTGAGAAAAAAGTCATAATTGTAAGATAAAAACTCACAATGACCTTTTTTGTGTTTGTTCCACACTTATTAGTATTCCAAAGTATTCTAAAGTATTTAGATTAAGTTACTAAACTTGAGTAATGTAACGAAATACGTTACAAATTACTTTTAAAAGCATGTATTTTGTAATCTGTAGTGAAATACGTTTTAAAAGTAACCGATCCAGCCCTGTTAATAAAATAAAGTGTTAGTTCTGAGCTTTCACTATAGGCTATGTCACTTATTGGTTCCTAAATATTTTCAGATGCATTTCCACCTGAAAAACCTGTCCTGAGGGGCTTAATAGAGGTCAAGAAAACCCGGCACTCGCATAATCACACAAAGGAACACAACTAGTCTCTAGACTCAACTGCTCTTCATCAATACAATACTCTTTTAGGAATACGTCATACATGCAAGGGATTCAATCATTCTATTAATTTACCTACAGAACGTTATTGCACATCCTTCAAGCTAGAAAAGACAGCAAATGCAAAGTTATGGCTGCAGGTAACATTCCTCAGGGCGCAGGAGATGTGTGTCATTAGCGTTCCAGTGACATTCTGTCCTCACACTGATTTGAGGAGCCCTGTAATTATCTCTTGTACAACTCTGAATGCCTCTGCTTAGCTAATAATGACACATTGTCATTGAAATTGTATTCCAGGTGAACATGGGTTTGGAAAAGTGGTCGCCGTCACGAGAGGGATTGGCCAATAAAGTCTTTTACTCGCCTATTATATTTCAAATCGTTCTTTGAAATGTAGTTCTCTAGGATGCCTTTATGTCTGAGCCCTGAATGGGCAACCATGTAATGTTCTTTAAACAATTTTTATACAGATATATATTATTTATATAATTATATATTTATAAAATGTAATATTCGAAACAACCAAATAAATTCATTAAACATCTTACATTTGGGTATTTAAGACAGGTTGGAGGTTGTCCTTACTTAAGAAGTTATTTTTTAGAACATTCTTTTCGGGAATATGAATACTTTCTTAAATTGTATCTTAAGGACAATCTTAACCCTTCTGTGCTGTTCGGGATGTTTTCATCCACTATGGGGAATTTTTGAGTCTTAATTTGGCCATAACTTTCTCCGTGTTTCAGCAAATGGAATGATTTTTGGTGACAAATCTTATTTTGACACATATTTTGGGAAAATGCTTTGAAAATGTTCAAAAACTCAACAGTACTCTGTGGGCAAATTCACGACCCTTTCGTTATGATTTTAACTGCTTTAAAAATGTATCAGATAAATATTTTTTTCAAATTTTTTTGCTTAAATCTATTAATCAACCTCAGTCCTGATCAAAACTACTACATTTAAAAAAAAAAAAAATCAGGATTTTAACTCTTTAATTGCCAAATTCATAAATGATGTCACTGATTTGGGAAAAAACGTGTCAAAGATTAGAAACAACATTGGCTTTGATGCGTTGTTAGTTTTTGTGCAGCATCAGATTTTAACGTTTTAAAGAGTTAAAATCCTGATTTTTTTTTTTTTAAATTTAGTAGTTTTGATCAGGACTGAGGTTGATTAATAGATTTAAGCAAAAACATTTGAAAAAAATATTTATCTGATACATTTTTAAAGCAGTTAAAATCAGGGTAGTGAATTTGAACAATGCACAAGGGTTAAGACAAGTTTTTGGGAATGCAAATGTCTTTTGTAGTAAATAAGAATAAAATAAGAAGAATTTTTTTCTTATGCGAATCTGTAAATGCACCAGTGAACCATAATAAACTGGCACTGACATGAAGACTACTCAAGAAAAGATTTTAAGGCCAGCCTAATCAAAGAGCGCCCTCTAGTGTTAAAAATAAAACTTTTCTCTAGTCATAGCATACACACATGCAACGTTAGTAGAAGCCATCAATGACATTATCCTTCAGTTTGAATATTTTACATTTTTACATTAGTTATTTAATTTAAAAAAATTAACTGAATAAATTTTGTTAGATGTTTGATAGAAAATAAGAAAATAAAATAGCTCATACAATATTAGGCTTGACCTCTTGAGATTACGGATCAACATTTTCTAATCCTCCTTTCATTTGAATGTTACAATTTTTAAGAGATCCAGGCCCTGTTTGTACCTTATTTGTTGAAAAAGTTTTTCATTATTGCAAATCAGCAAGAAATCATATGAAACTGAAAGATGCATGTTCGGCAAAAATATGAACGACAAAATAATCGACAGTGATTACCGCATTTAAATCTGTACAATATGACGGTAGTGTCGTTTTATGGCCAGATGGTGTCGCCAACGTTCAAATCAAATAATGTCTCCTTCACTTGGGCTTTTTTGTAATACAAATGAAACGTGAATGAATGGGGGCAAATGTGTTAACATGGAGAGAGTCTGAAGAGCAAACTGTGTTACTCTAAATGCAAACTTAAATGTTTTTCTTTTCACAAAAAGACCTTAATGAATTCCCTCAAATACAATACTAAATGCATAATGCATGTGGGTTTAGGAGTCACTCTGGCCATAGTAATTTTGTTAGGGTTTTATAAAATATAACATAAATTATTTTATAACATTTCCATCACATATCTCACCAGTATTGAGCAGAATTGCATGTATATTGTTTTTGAGATGTTGCTCTGTATGAATGGGATCTGCATGTGAGCACACACACCTGTAAGATACACTGAACTCCTGCAATCTGATCTGAAATCAGCAGTGAAGCAGGAACAGAAAGTGTTGGCTTGAAAAACACCAGTGTGCTGAGGACTGAGCATTACGGTTGCAAAAGACTCAAAGCATTCTTTCATTGACAAAAATCGAGGAAGACTATAGGTTCCCATGAGGATGCTCTTTGTCTAATGGAGGAAAATGGACCATTTCAAGAATATTTTCGAGTTTACTGATATATCCAGCAGCCTATTCGTTATATTTCTGATTTCATACAAGGTGCACGTACAAACACATTCACATGATCTCCCGACGTGCAACTAAAGCATTTCTGTCTCTTTAAAATACATGCAGCCTACGCCTCGAAAAGCGGCTTGTTCCGGCTTTGCCCCTTTACATCTTTATCCTTGCCCCCTACATGAAAATAGTACCTTGCACATTAATCAACAACAACATCCTATGCCACATTCTGCTGAAATGCAGCACACTTCCAGGGCCTAAGCGAGTCATTTCAAGTTTAAACCAGCACATCCACAGCTCAATTCAGGATGCGAGCATCTGCGCGGAGTGATATCGATTCTGAATCGCACGGCTTGACGGATCTTTGCAATTGCGAATCCTACTATGGCTTGGCTTGGCTAATGAATATTAATTAGGTAATGAGAAGGTTGCTTGGTAACTTTGGAGAGTAAAGCTGGGATTGTATACGGATTCCATTAATGTTTCTTTTATTACTTTTGAGGGGGAAAAAATATAATGTATTTTTTAAAATAAAAAGATTTCAGCAAAAGAAATAACATTTTTAGAGGCAGCATAAATGCGACCACTAATTGGTTCTAAAAAAATGTCTTTAAAATAAACACTAAACAAACAAACAAACAACGTGGATACATATTTATTCATTTAAAATGATATGCTACTTATTACAACGAACTATATCTTGAATAGTCCACACTTTGTCCAATATCACTTCATGTAGCCAACCAGTTTCTTTAACATCACATGATTCATTTCGAGTAGGAAATGACGAACGTAATAACTTACTGTCTAATAATTAAGAAAAATGTTTTCCCCCTCAAGTCTCCAGCGGAGGGCTTGGCTCATGAATATTAATTAGACAACGCAGACGTCACGGTGGTGTCATCCAATGGCACAGCCCTGGTCTTTTCATATTAAAAAGCAACACTTCGTCATAGTAGTTTTCGTATATTCGCTGACGGTCATGGGAGTGTACCTGCTCATGCCGAACATGTCGCGCTGTCAGGGAATGCGCTCCCAAATCGCTGGAAATTGCATATGTTATTTTATGTGATGTCTGGACGAAATAAAAGGACGCCAAAAAATCGGGAAAAACAAGTTCGTCCCAGCTGTGAATAATTGAACGCGATGAAGAATTTGCTCTTGATGGCGAAGTGCACATAAACTATGGACGGTTATGATGATACTCTGTATCGCCTACGGTAAGTGCAAGTCGCGCGACTTAGTATGGGAAGTATCCTTGAGGATCGCTTGCTGGTGTGGCGCGCGCGCTGCTTTCAAGATGTGCGCGAAATGATTATGCAACATCATCCCTATAATAAAATTAATTTCAAACTTTTTTTCCCCCCATGAAAACAAATAGGCAATGGACAGTGATGCACGAGCAACCGCTTGTCGATGCGATTTAAGCTTGTTGCACAGCTTGTTATTTAAGTTTCGCGAATGCTTTTTGCTTTTGGAGTGATGTGCATGGCGTATCATATTAGATATAGTTTCATGCTTTTACTTTAACGTCTTAATAGAACGCTTGGTCTAGAATAATAGTCATCTAGTCAATGATCGGTCATTTTCATAATGGTTTCGTGTTGATCCACCTGTATAAGATAAAGTTTATCTGCACTAGCTATAAGTTTAGGTGCACAGATGACAGTAAAAGTTGCACAGCACCACCATCAAACACAATTCGCGCTCAAAAACACTTCCGCGTCTAAGAACAATTGATTCTTCCACATTTCATTCATTTGATCCACCCAAAGTATTAGATAATGTTAATCTTCCATTGAAACTAACAACGATGCTCGCATTTCTTCACATTTAAAAAAACACATTATACAAAAACACATTTTAGACAATAGACAATAAGCGTAATAGTTTCAGTTTCATTATACACTGTAAGTGTTTCACTGTATGTTGTGACCTTAAGAGGGGTTTTCTACATCATTCGACATGTTTCCATTCTAAGAAATGGCCGTGTCAGGCTCATCCAGTCAGAAAAAACAGTTATTACCGTATAAAGCACACTTTTAGGTTACTTGACAAAACATTTTTGAAGTGATGGTCCTTTGAAGGCGTACCAACATAGTCAGCAAATAGTCAGTATAAAATAATAATATATATATATATATATATATATATTTATATATGTATTATATATATATATATATATATATATATATATATATATATATATATATATATATATGTTGGCAGGTGGTCACAGGAAACAACAAGTGATTTATACAACAATAACAGTAACTCTGTCTAAGAAATTGATTAATCTCTTTGTTTTGCCATTGCAACTTAATTTGTAAGGAATGCAAATTTCCTTTTGCTGTCCATGCTGTGTGTGTGTGTGTGTGTGTAGAAGAAGACAGAGGAGGTGTTGGGATAGGATGTTCCAACTTTAAGGTCACAATGACCTAAAGATATACTTGTGTGAACTTTTGTACCCATTACGCCTCAGCATTCCTAAGGTTCAGGTTCTGGGCCTGTCAATATATTGGAGCAAGGGCTAAAACATAAGGGACCGTCCATCAAAGAGGCGCCAGGTGCAAATTGTCTCGAAGGAAGTGATCATTTTATGGTTTATCCTGGGCTTGGAGTTGTTGTCGATGTCACCATAGTTGGTTGAGATGTAGGTTTGGAATAACTCTAAATATTTATAAGTTTACTCATGTGATACACTTCAGTGAAATATTTAGCTGACAATTTAGGAGTTGAGCTGTGTGCAGTTTTACCTCACCTGAATTTTTAGCACAAGCATGCACATGAATAATGATTTACAGTAAAATAGTAAATGACTTTCAAATAGTTGCAAACGTTTTCTGTTCGAGTTGAGATTTTCTGTTTTCTTCACTCCCCGCGTCACATGGTCACAAGACAGTGAAGTTATTTCCTGTTTATGAGCTTGAACTGATCTTTCGGGTTGTCTTTCGTTTTTGCAACACGTTCCACAGACGACGTGCTCAGTAAAACAAACCTCTTTTAGCCTGTTTTATTTTAAAATGTATTTTAACGTCACTGCTGCGTCATTAAATTACATAGGCATATGTGAGAGTTGCCAAATTATTTATATGCAATTATTTTGTTAAGAAATTTGCATTAATACAGTTGTAATTAATTATAAAAGTAAAGTGTAACACGCGCACACTCTTGGCTATATGAAAAGCGTGTCGATGATGTTCAGTCGCGTGATTCTGTGGCTGCGTGGGTGTGTAAATAACAGAATTCCCTCGTGCAGATGCTCCTCGTGACCATGAATCACAGAATCCCGCCCAGAAACCCACCACCGCCACTATATTCAGACCCCACGACCACGTTTTGAACCCATCGACATTAAATTGAGCAGCAGCGCGGAAATATGACTCGCGCGAGCAGATTCAAGCTACGCTGTGGATGTTTCACGCGCGCGGTCACTTACATGGTGCGTAATTGAATACATTTTTAATTTATATTGCTATCTATTTCGGGTGTTACTTTCTTAATCGTGTTTCTTTTGTAATGTTGCTTCTGAATTATTTACAATATTGTTTAAAGGCAATGCATTGCATTTTCTATTATATAGGCTATTGTTTTGTGTTTAATGATGCACAAAACCAGGTTTCCCTTAAAGGCAGACTTTGTCTGTACATTTTTGAATAATTTGCGATGATTCCTTTAACAGCTAAGATTTTATGCAGCTATTTTTTCATGCCTTTAGATGAATTGCTGTTGTTTTTGTGTACTTTTAAGAGTGTGATGACTAAAATGTACTGAAAGAGAGGAGTGAGTGCCCACATGGCCACAGGCGCACAAGTGTTTCCCTGACAAATGATTGATTCTCAACAGCAGTGGGGGCCCTTCCATAAATTTGAATGACATGTAGTTCTGACAGGGTGGAGTGTCACCAAAGCTTTTCCTGGAGGAACAGACGTCAACAGGGGTTCGTCCAGCAGGTGCTAGTACATGACAGCTGAAGCTCTGTCCCAGCTAACAAAAATATACTCCAAGAACGTTTAGCTAGCATTCCCATTAAGTTATGAAAACGATATTTCTGAATGTTTTTTAATTATAATATATATATATATATATATATATATATATATACATACAGGTGCTGGTTATATAATTAGAATATCATCAAAAAGTTGATTTATTTCACTAATTCCATTCAAAAAGTGAAACTTGTATATTATATTCATTCATTACACACAGACTGATATATTTCAAATGTTTATTTCTTTTAATTTTGATGATTATAACTGACAACTAAGGAAAATCCCAAATTCAGTATCTCATAAAATTAGAATATTGTGAAAAGGTTCAATGTTGAAGAGACCTGGTGTCACACTCTAATCAGCTAATGAACTCAAAACACCAGCAAAGGCCTTTAAATGGTCTCTCAGTCTAGTTCTGTAGGACACAATCATGGGGAAGACCGCTGACTTGACAGTTGTCCAAAAGACAACCACTGACACCTTGCTCAAAGTGGGCAAGACACAAAAGGTCATTGCAAAAGAGGCTGGCTGTTCACAGAGCTCTGTGTCCAAGCATATTAATAGAGAGGTGAAGGGAAGGAAAAGATGTGGTAGAAAAAGGTGTACAAGCAATAAGGATAACCGCATCCTGGAGAGGATTGTGAAACAAAACCCATTCAAAAATATGGGGGAGATTCACAAAGAGTGGACTGCAGCTGGAGTCAGTGCTTCAAGAGCCACTACGCACAGACGTATACAAGACATGGGTTTCAGCTGTCGCATTCCTTGTGTCAAACCACTCTTGAACAACAGACAGCGTCAGAAGTGTCTCGCCTGGGCTAAAGACAAAAAGGACTGGACTGCTGCTGAGTGGTCCAAAGTTATGTTCTCTGATGAAAGTAAATTTTGCATTTCCTTTGGAAATCAGGGTCCCAGAGTCTGGAGGAAGAGAGGAGAGGCACACAATCCACGTTGCTTGAGGTCCAGTGTAAATTTTCCACAGTCAGTGATGGTTTGGGGTGCCATGTCATCTGCTGGTGTTGGTCCACTGTGTTTTCTGAGGTCCAAGGTCAACGCAGCCGTATACCAGGAAGTTCATGCTTCCTGCTGCTGACCAACTTTATGGAGATGCAGATTTGATTTCATTTTCCAACAGGATTTGGCACCTGCACACAGTGCCAAAGCAACCAGTACCTGGTGTAAGGACCATGGTATCCCTGTTCTTAATTGGCCAGCAAACTCGCCTGACCTTAACCTCATAGAAAATCTATGGGGTATTGTGAAGAAGAAGATATGCCAGACCCAACAATGCAGAAGAGCTGAAGGCCACTATCAGATCAACCTGGGCTCTCATAACACCTGAGCAGAGCCACACACTGATCGACTCCACGCCGCATTGCTGCAGTAATTCAGGCAAAAGGAGCCCCAACTAAGTATTGAGTGCTGTACATGCTCATACTTTTCATGTTCATACTTTTCAGTTGGCCAAGATTTCTAAAGATCCTTTCTTTGTGTTGGTCTTAAGTAATATTCTAATTTTCTGAGATACTGAATTTGGGATTTTCCTTAGTTGTCAGTTATAATCATCAAAATGAAAAGAAATAAACATTTGAAATATATCAGTCTGTGTGTAATGAATGAATATAATATACAAGTTTCACTTTTTGAATGGAATTAGTGAAATAAATCAACTTTTTGATGATATTCTAATTATATGACCAGCACCTGTGTATATATATTGAACCAGGAACTGTTTTTTTTTTTTTGTTATTCTATCATTTTGAAAACGTTATGAGAACGTTCCATTTGAAGAACATTATTGAACATAGTTCTGAGTGAGAATGTTCCTAGTTAATCCGTCTAATGATTAAAGGACTTTCTGAGAATTGTCAAAAACCGTATTTTCCCAAGATTTAGTTAATCAGTTATGTAAAATATTCCAAGGATATTGTTCTAAGAACATTTTCTTTTAATAGTATACGATCATTCATAAGAAAACAAATAGGGATAACATCATATGGATATTCAGTGAACAATATTGTCATAGTGTTTTCTGCTAACAGCACAGAAATATTAATAACATCATAAAGACGTTCTGAAAACGTTGTTCTAAGAACGTTTCCTGTCTTTACAAGTATGTATCAAATATTAATAGTGTTATAAGAATGTTCCATAAACATAATTTTAAGAATGTTTTGTCCTAACATTTACATAACCTTTAAAAAACATTTGTGAAAGTTAAGGGAACGTTCCCTGTTCGCTGGGGTGTAGTGTCCAAGTTTTACTGCTGCAATTTTACATCTTCCCACAAGAGCCATCCTTGAGCCGCTGGTGAAGATAAAGTCCATTTTCAAGTGTCCTTTTTACATGTTCCTCTCGCAGATGTTTGAAATGTGTTTAATGTGGGGTTTCAATCAACACTGCGATAGCTGTTTGTAAATCACCCTAATCTGCTCCAGCTTCTGTCCTGCAGGAAGTCCCTGAAGAGCAGCAAACAGGCTTAGAGGAGTTCAGAAGCAAATAGAGCGATCTAGAGAAAGAGGGAGGGAGGGCTTGAGTGAATGGAGATGTGAAGAACATGAATGAGTCTGAGTTTATTCCTGGAGCTGAAAGGTGATGGCAATAAGAAATGACATCAGAGAAGAGGTAAAGTGAGAGCGAAAGAACATTTCTAAAGAGAATATGAGTGCCATGATGGTAGGGTGTTGCTGGGTGGTTGCTATGGTGTTCTGGGTGGTTGCTATGCAGTTGCTAGGGGATTCTGGCTGCTTTCCAGTAAAATAAAAAAAAAATCACAGGTTACACAAAAAAGCAAAACAATGAAACCTATTTAATCCAATTCACGAGCAAATGACACAAGTCGAATGAATTGGTTCTTTTAATAAAGACTTGTTTTGAATCCGTCTGTCTAATCCTAATGAATCTTCTGATGTACATTGGGTCTCATTCACTAATTAATTTCACATTTGTACACATCTTTCCACCTAATTTTCAATACATATGCTTGTGAATTATTTTGGAGTGTTCTAAATGAGCAGCCGCATGTCAGAGGTTAGTCATTTGCATAAAACATGCCCATTCATCTCCATAAAAGGGCTTTTTTAAAGCCTTGTGGCACTCAGCAAATGTATGACACTCTCACAAAAACTGAAATACTCATGGTGATGTTATTTTTAGTTCTTCGTCTGGGTTTGAAATACCTGAGCAGTGGTGTACTGTTAGCGGCGTTCTGTAAATATGTGCTGCATGTTTTCTTCTCAATAACAAAATAAACACACAACAAAAATGACAGCAGTGAGAAAACAGCAGTTAAGAAAGCATCTGATCATATGTGGATATGTTTGCATCAGCTCTGGAGTTCGACACTCCAGTCAAGTCACGTTACATTTATTTAGCACTTTATACAATATAGACTGCTTTAAAACAGCAGCTTTACAGAATTAAACAGTGTCGACTTCATTGTCAATTAGAATTAAATATTTACTATAAAGCAGCTCTCCAGTGTGTTCATGTTTTTATATGTGTCTGAGCAGATGAAATGAACAAGAATATATTTCAATGTCAATGAAGGCGGAGTCTCAGAGCCACACCCTCCTATAACGTATGCGTCACAAAGCAATGATAGTTCAGAGATGTTTACCAGCCGGAGCAGTTAATTTTGGCAAGCCGTTTCTAAACTTGAAACTAATTTCATTTTAGTCAAATTTTTCCTGAAATGGCTCCACTCCAGTTCACTCGTCGATTTCACATGAACTATATCGGGGCCTTAAAGATGTACTGAGAGGATCCACAAGAAGATCCTCAAGCAATGCCAAGTGTGTCAAAACCAGCTGAAACACAAAACACACCTCAGATTGCAGCTGTAACTACATGTGCATGTGTTTTTATGCAGAGGAACCTCTCAGTTTAAACTATAATGTACCTTTTCTTACTCTTTTAATATACAGTATATAATGAAATATGGAGTATAAAGATGAAATATCTATTTTTAAAATGTCATTCTAACACAATTATCAGACCACCTAGAATTTGTGATTTAAGTGTAAGTGTAGTTTCAGGTTTTTTTCATAATTTGCACAGATTTGTGTGAAGTAGTAATTGAAGGTAAGTTCATGCCATGCCTTAATTACGAGATTCAAACTTGTAAACTTATAACTTGTAAACTGGGAAATTTCTGAGAGCTCCTGTTTGTGCCATGTGACCGCTGCAGATTCATTTAAGGATTGATGGTGTTGGCATAGAAATGCATGATTCCCAGCCCGAGGATGTGAACAGCTCAGAGTACAACTTCATGGCGTGATCCCTCGGGCTGGGAATCACTCTCCAGAACCTTCTCCTTCACTGCTCCCTGCTGGTGGAATGATCTCCCTACTTTCATCAGGAACGCAGAATCCCTGGCAATATTCAAGAGACAGCTGAAAACTCATCTCTTCCGTGAACACTTAATCCCCTCATAAAAAAAAAAAAAAAAAAAACCCTTTCCTTCCCTTTTCCCTTCCTACTCTAGTTTATGGTACTGAGCAATGTATGAAACTTGTATTGTGAGCACTTCCTGTGTTATTTGCCAATTCATGAAGAATGGCTTGTTTGTTTTCCTCACTTGTAAGTCGCTTTGGATAAAAGCGTCTGCTAAATGACTAAATGTAAATGTAATGTAATGCGTGAACGCAAAATGAGACCCAATGTCTTCTCTCCGCAGGTGTGTTTAAGGCGCTGGGGCGTGGCGGCATGCGATCTCGCTGAGCGTGATTGTTCCACCTGGAGGTCACAGGATGCCGGTGCAGGCAGCTCAATGGACTGAGTTTCTATCCTGCCCCATCTGCTACAATGAGTTTGACGCCTGCAGCCACAAGCCCATCAGTCTGGGCTGCTCGCACACCGTCTGCAAGACCTGCCTGCACAAACTGCACCGCAAGGCCTGTCCTTTTGACCAGACGGCCATTAGCACTGACATTGATGTGCTGCCTGTCAACTGTGCCCTCCTGCAGCTGGTGGGGGTGCCGGTAAGTGGGGCATACTGGGATATTGATTGGATTGCTTTTGAGTTTTTGTGTAGCTCAGGACATCCAGTGTTGTTGCCTTTCAGGGCTGTGATGCTTAAAACTACATATAGTTGCGAATTCAGCAGTGTTTCTTTCTCATATATTTATATAGTATATATATATATGTGTGTGTATATATATATATATATATATATATATATATATATATATATATATATTAGGATTGTCGAGCGATTAAAATTTTTAATCTTATTACATGATGTGGCGATTAATTAATCGTATATTAATAACACATCAAATTTGGCTGAGAAATTAAGCCCAAAAGATGAAGTCATTATTGTGTAAAACATTAAACATTACAAAAAGTAGTTTCAGAAATAAATATTTTATTTGATTCAACTTTTGTACCATGGGGTTGAGTAAATGACTGAATTTTCATTTTTAGGTGAACTATACCTTTCATGTTTTATTTATTTTAAATTAATATGCACATTTTAAATTATTTTTAAATTAAATTGTACTCTAAATAAGAAACTAAAACTGCCAGTAGGTTGTGGTAAATGTCTTAATAATTAAGTGATTGAGTCATTCATTCATTCATTCAATTCGTTCAGGAGTGAAGTAAAAGGATCTCTTTATGAATGGTCGATTGAATCATTTGTTCACTTGATTTGTTCAAAACGCATATTCAGAAATGAAACGCCGCTGTGTGTTGCTCGGAGATGAACAGTTCTGCTCTGGCTTTATATATTCGTTGGCAAAACTGAGGAAAAAATTACATATTAACTTATTTATTGACCTGTTGTATAAAATCAGTATTGGATTTGCACTTGTGCAATTCGGAACAGAAGCAGCACTCGTGTAATATTGCGCTCTTTACTCGTTTTATATACAGTAGCTTCCCTATATCATATGATACAAATATGAGACAAAATTTCAACCAGGGATGTTTTTGCCCCCATATCTTGAATTTTAGTGTCATTTTAACTGCATTCTATAGGCTTATACATATATATATATATATATATTTTTTAATCTATAAATATTTTAATATATATATAATATATATATATATATATATATATATATTAGAGCTTTTGATTTAACACTCTAATAATATTATATATATAAAATATAATATTGTTATTATATTATATATATATATATATATATATATATATATATATATATATATATTCTTACCAATAATTTATTAATGTAAAATATATTAATAGATTTAATGAACGTCTTATTGACTTATCACAAATTCCATGAATCTTATGTTTTTTTATTTTGACTTATGTAATAATTTTCTTTATTACCATGTAATATTTTAATTTAGCTTCATTCCAAACAGGCCATTTTCACCAGTGGTCACCAATGATGTTTTTAATCATGATGCCAAGCTTCTTATCTACCATTGTTTTGTTTTTCTGCAGGTTCCGGAGGGAGAGATTGTGAGTGTGGGCAGTCCTGAAGACACGAGACATTATGAAGTGTGCAGGATTTGTGTGGAGGAGCTGGCGCTGTATCTCAAACCAATCAGTGGAGGGAAAGGTGAGACTTTGAAAAAACTGATACAGGTAGATCATTACTCCGATGTTAAGAACAACGCCTGTGAGTGGTGCATTATTGTTTAGGTTTGTGGCTGAATGAGCTCAGATTAAAATAGCGCAACATTTCCTGTTGTTCAGCGGGTGTGTGTGTTTGATGTGTCTGTGGTTGGAGATATTTGCGTCAATGGGAAAAACAAAAAAACAATGAAACCCAAAAGGCGATTTCTGAAACAAAAGAAAAGCATTCAGCTATTTTATTTATATTATAATAAGATTTATATTATAAGAAGTAAAGAAAAAAAGCACATTAAAACATACCCAGTGTATTTATACATATCGGGTGCTGGTGTCGCTTTTTTTCCCCTGAATAATTTCCCGCTGTGTTGACTATCGAACACTAGAACAGCTCTATAGGCCAATAAAACACTTGGTCTACTGTGAGTGGAAAAGTCTGTTTTAGGACTCAATTGACTGTTTTATTAGAGTAACAATAAAACTTACTCCTCACAGCAGACTAGTGGGCTAAAGCTCTTAAACTCCTCATGATGAGCTTTGAGCTCAAATCAGAGCTCCTCTGCCAAGCCTCCACTATTACAGTGTGGTTCTAGTCATAAGACTCATGGGACTTTCACCCTCGGGATGTTTAGCAGCTCCTATAAGTAGTAGATTTACAGTGCATTGGTAAACTTTAACTTAAAGCAAATGTAAATGTGTAAAAGCTAATATTTAATTGTAAATCCCTTTCAAGCAAATCACAGGAGTGAGTCTGTGACCCATAGACATCACCAGACTCTTGGTTTCACACTTTTCCAGGCCTTTAATGCAGCCATTTTCAATGGTTGCTTGTTTTGTTTCTGCCATTAGTTCCTATTTAAATATGGAGACTGACTTGGGAAATCTAAAGCCCAAAATTTCTTTACCATGATAATCTCCTTGATTGAGTTGGCAGTACAAGTGTTTTGGGTCATTGAGTTGTAGCCATATGAAATCTGTTGGCATTTTCCTCAACATTGGCAGGCAACATTCTTTTGTACACTTCTGAATTCATTCTTCTGCTGCCATCATTGAATAAGTCATCAATAAATATGAGTTATCCCGTTCCAGAGGCAGACATGCACGCCCATGACATGACACTACCTCCACCATGCTTTCCAGATGAGGTTGTATGCCTTGGATCATTTGCAGTTTCCTTTTTTCTCCACACATTTGCTTTCCCACTTTGATAAAGGTTAATCTTTGTCTCATCTGTCAAACTGTGTTCTAAAACTCTACTGACTCATCTCTGTTTGTTTTTGCAAATTCAAATGGGCTTTTCTATTTTTGGTACTGATCAGATGTTTGATCTTGTGTAGACTCAGTAATTCTATTGGTGACGTCTCCTGCGAACAGCAGATTATGAGACCATCACCCCAGCTTTAGGGAGGCTGCTGGTGATTTTACTGACAGTTATTTTAGAGTTTTTTTCATAGCCATTGTCATTTGTCTATCATAAACTCCTGATTTTCTCAGCTGACCTGGTTGTTGTTGGTTGCTGAAGCTGGACAAACTGGACATTCCAAGTCAGTCTCCAGATTTAAATCCTATTGAACAAGTATTTCACCAACTGAAGAGAAGATTAAAGGCAGAAACTCCCCAAAACTAGCAACTGTTAAAATTGGCTGCATTAAAGGCCTGGTAAAGTGTGAAACCAAGAGTCTGATGATGTCTGTGGAGAACAGACTCACTCCTGGGACTTACAATCAGTCCCTCCAAAAAAACGCGATTATGCAATCGCTTGATTTCATGCATAATCAGCCAAAGTCCGCATATCTATGCGGGGCTAGCTTGATTTCATAATTCTTGTATTTTCGTTGCAATAAAGTCACATATATCTTAGCAGTAAGTTGAAAAATGTTGCATTTACTTCACACAAGTAAAGTGCCATTATTTTCTCCCTATTGCCATGGGAACCTTATGAAGTGACGTAATTACGCGACGTGAACATCATCTGCAAAGCCCGCGGTGAAACCATGATGGAGCACGCAAATCATTCTCATTTGCCAACAAAAATAAGCAAAAAAGACAGCGAAAAGCAGTTTCCCGGTGTGTTAAATGACAGTGGGGGCAAATTATTTTGCTCTCCGTGCAACTGCATGTTGGACCACAGTAAGAGATTGCAATTTGTGCATTGGAAGCTCTTAATTTAACAGAAGATGTCAGTTTTGTATAGCTACCTCTGTAACACAGGAAGCACAGAACTTGTTTGACTCAATGTTTTGTAAGTTTGAGCCATGTGTTAATTAAGGTGTGAAACACAAGTTTTGAAAACAAAACTTAAATATTCTGTGATTTAGTATGCTTGCTTATCATAGGAAGTAATAAGAAATGACTCTTTACATTAAGGTATTAGCCTAGTGAGAACAGGGTTTTGGGTAAATCACCTTTTTTTCCTCTTTATCATCAAACCACAGTTTTTGCAAGTTCCCCCAATTTTATCGCATAAAATTGCAAAAATATCCCGCATATTCCATCGCATTTTATAAGAAAACGTGCCGCATAATCAAGGAAAAAAAAAATCTGCGTTCAAACAAATTTAAATATTAGTCAAAGATAGCACAAGTAAACACATCATTCAGTTTTTAAATGAAGATTGTTATTATTAAGGGAAAACAAAATCCAAACCTATATGGTCCTGTGTGAAAAAGTGTTTGCCCCACCTGTTAAAACATAACTGGGGTTTATCACACCTGAGTTCAATTTCTCTAGCCACATCCAGGCCTGATTACTGCCACACCTGTTCTCAATCAGGAAATCAGTTAAATAGGACCTTCCTGACAAAGTGAAGTAGACCAAAAGATCTTCAAAAGCTAGACATGCCGAGATCCAAAGAAATTCAGGAACAAATAAGAAAGAAAGTGATTGAGATCTATCAGCCTGGAAAAGGTTATAAAGCCATTTCTAAAGCTGTGGGACTCCAGCGAACCACAGTGAGAGCCATTATCCACAAATGGAGAAAACATGGAACAGTGGTGAACCTTCCCAGGAGTGGCCGGCCGACCAAAATTACCCCAAGAGCGCAGCGACGACTCATCCAAGAGTTCACAAAAGACCCCACAACAACATACAAAGGACTTGCAGGCCTCACTTGTTAATGTCAGTGTTCATGACTGGGCAAAAATGGCCTGCATGGCAGAGTTCCAAGACAAAAACCACTGCTGAGCAAAAACAACATTAAGGCTTGTCTCATTTTTGCCAGAAAACATCTTGATGATTTCCAAAACTTTTGGGAAAATACTCTGTGGACTGATGAGACAAAAGTTGAACTTTTTGGAAGGTGTGTGTCCCATTACATATCACATAAAAGTAACACTACATTTCAGAAAAAGAACATCATATCATCAGTAAAATATGGTAGTGGTAGTGTGATGGTCTGGGGATGCTTTGCTGCTTCAGGACTTGGAAGACTTGTGTGATAAATGGAACCATGAATTCTGCTGTCTACCAAAACATCCTGAAGGACAATGTCCGGCCATCTGTTCATGACCTTAAGCTGAAGCAGTGGGCAACATCGGGGGCCTTTAGGGCCGATCCTGTTTGGGGAGAGAGATAGCTCGCGAGCGTCTCCTCCACCTTAGGCATAACCGTGCTCTTTGAGACCAACTATAGATGCATAGTGAGATAGTTGTGAACTATGCACTCTATAGTAGGCTGGTTTCTTCCATGATCTCCACACCTCGGTGTGGAGATCAGGAAAAAATGGAAGGCCCCGACTCAAAGGCTGTGCTTGTGAGGGGAGAAAGCGTTCGTCCAGTTTGCTCTTAGGACAAACCTCCTGCCTCTGTGCTGGCCAGTTTATATTCAATTTGGCGACAGCGCGAGTCACAACCTCTGTAATCTCCTCGTATGCAGGAGATGATGGCGAGTCATTTCCTGCATCGGTGCTTTCTACATCCAACTCCTCGGAGCGGGATATATGAAGTACTGGTGCTTCACCCAGAACGGAAGGAACCACAGAGCGTGCTTCCAAACTCTGAGATAAAGCGCTGGACCTAGCAGGTGAGGGCTGAGATAAGGCTGGGCCCGTCTCAGACCCCTCTGTTAGGTCCATTTGCGATCCCCAAGATTTAGATCGCCAGCAGCGGGACCGGCACCAATAGGATCGCGAGCCTGGGCAGCTTCCTCGAAAACTGCTAGGTGGGTGCAAAGCATCTGCAGGGGAAGCTGCTCACAGTGTACACAGCCAGCACCCTCGAATGCTGACTGTGCGTGCTCTGCACCCAAACAAACAACACATAGAGTGTGTGTATCCCCACCCGTGATGAAACGAGGGCAGGGAGGAACACACACTCTAAACTGCTGCTGCTGTTTTGCCATAGTCACAATAAAGATATATATAGACAGAACAACACCAAATAAGACAGACGTTTCACATATAGCATGACTGAAGACACAGAAGCTGTTTCCTGGTCGTGACGTCACCCGCCTCTGATGTCACGTCACACCATTGGACAGATTTCACATGCGCTTCATGACGCATTCACGGGAAGCGTTCCCATTGCGTCAAACTCTCGACGCAGCGCGAGATCCCTGAAAGGGAACTGCATTTTATGTTTACTTGTGTTATCGTTGACTAATATTTAAATTTATTTGATGATCTTAAACATTTACGTGTGACAAACATGCAAAAAAAGAAATCAGGAAGGGACTTTTTCACACCACTTTATATATAATTTGAATCATGCATGGAAATGTAACTATGCATTTTGCTCTCCCACACAGGTGTACTGACCCTCAGTCAGAGCTCGCTCAGCAGACCCATGCAGAGGAAGCTGGTGACCCTAGTGAACTGCCAGCTGGTTGAGGAGGAGGGACGAATGCGGGCGGTCCGGGCGTGCAGGTCTCTGGGTGAGCGCACTGTCACTGAACTGATCCTGCAGCACCAGAACCCACAGCAGCTCTCCGCCAACTTATGGGCCGCCGTGCGGGCACGCGGCTGCCAGTTCCTTGGACCTGGTGAGTTCCATGTTACGATGTGTGTAACATTTCTGGCACGGCTTCATTTTATTATTCATTATTATTCATGAGAAATGAAATTTGCCTTGATCTTTTGACATATAAGAGGTCTTTGTACCGTTGAAACATCCTTCAGGTTTCGTAGCTTAAAACGCCCTTCTCATTACAAACAAAGCATTTATTTAATCAAGCTCCAAAAATGATGTATTAATGAAAATGCTTTGGCGAAGCATGTTCAGATAATCTACCCAATCAGTGCGAGGAGACTTATATATAAATAGCTGATTCACTATTCTGCATATATATATATATTGTGTGTGCAAAAAAACCTTATTAACATTACAAGTAAACCTCAAGGAAAAAAAAATCCATGCCATGACCCCTTTCAAAGATATATGATTAACAATGTAGACCTGGTTATTTTTGCATATTTCGGCTTATTTACAACTTAATGCAAATTTATATCCAATATTTCAATTCATGTCATGACCAGAAAAAAGTAAATCTGATTACTTTAATTCAGTTATCTGCAAGAGGAAACCGTGAAGGAAGTGGAGGGGATGTGACAACTGTCCGGGCTTTTTACAAGGAGTTGAGTTCTTAATAATATGACTAGAAGCTTTGGAAAAGTAGTCTCAAAAGAACAATTAGACAACTTCACAGTATCTTCATATATTGCTTTTAAACCCCCGATGATTAGGTATCTGGTTTGCTTCTATTGTAACATTTTTTCTACTTGTATTGGCCGTTTGTGTCGACTATGTTTTTCAAGGGACAATGCTGATAGTCCAAAGTGTAATGCAGATAACACATAATAAAATTTTATTACTGTGAATGAGATTTACACAGCTTAAAAATGTACAGAAATGGTTTATTTTTCATTGACATTGGATTAGTAAACTAAGGGGGGAAATGCTTGCTTTATTTTAAAGAAATTAATTTATTCAGTAAGGAAGGATACGTTAAATTGATCAAAAGTGACAGTAAAAACATTTATAATGTTTAACAAGATTTATATTTCAAATTAATTATGTTCTTTTTAACTTTTTATTCATCAAAGAATCCACAAAAATAGTAAGCAGCACAACCGTTTCCAACATTGATAATAATAAGATAATAATAATTTAGCATCAAATCATCGTATTAGAATTTCTAAAGGATGATTTCACGATTTCTAAAGGATCATGTGACACTGAGGACTGGAGTAATGATACTGAAAATTCAGCTTTGATATCACAGGAATAAATTACATTTTAACATACATTAAAATAAAAAAGGTCATTTTAAATTATATTAATATTTTCACAATATTAGTCTTTTTACTGTATTTTTCATCAAATAAATGCATTCTTGGTGAGCAGAAGAGAATTTTCGAAATTGTATAAAAAAACTGAATTTTGTATTCATTTTGTAAACTGCATATTTTTTTTAATTAATAAAAAAACATTTTCCATCGTGATTCAAATAATCTCAAAATGCCCATATATGGTTTGGTGACTCAGCCTGGATAATGCTGTCTGTCACTAGCCGCAAAAAGTTGTAAATAACCCAAAATATTTTTTAAATGTATGTGAATGGAATGTCCAAATATGTGTTTGTGCTTGGCTGTCAATGATGATTACTCATAGGGCAGATTCTGAATGTGAAAACTTTGATTTTCCCATCTGATCTCACTTTGAGTTTTCTAGTCTGAGAACATCCAAAGCTTAAATCCATTCCCTCAACATGACCGAGCACGCATTGATCACAGCACTAACTGTGTGTCTTTGTCCGTATACATATATTGCAGCCATGCAGGAAGATGCTTTAAAGCTGGTGCTGCTGGCTCTGGAGGACGGATCGGCTCTCTCGCGGAAGGTTCTGGTGCTGTTTGTGGTGCAGAAACTCGAAGCACGGTTCCCTCAGGCATCTAAGACCAGCATTGGTCACGTAGTTCAGCTGCTGTACCGCGCCTCCTGCTTTAAGGTCAGAGCTAAAATCAGCTTCATGCAGTGATTGCGCTAAAACCGCTGATCACTTAACAGCCATTACACTCAGTACGAAGCCCCTGACGGCATGAGTAGAAAGGAAAAGAGTTATCTAATGTGTTAAGCCTGCCGTAACTTGATATTATGTGGATATAAAGTGCTTGGCAGTGGGAATATATGAAAGTCTTGACATGCATCCAGACAGCTTGATGTTTGTAAATGAGCCGGAATCTTTCACTGGAACTTGATTTACTGTGGCACCTTATGAAATAAATCATCTTAATGAGAGCATTTACATCGAAGCTCAGTCAATGTTGCTTATTTGGAGCATTAGAGTGTGTTAATTATAGGGGCTTGTGCTAAACTTTTTTGTGCACACAAAATGACATTTGTCTTTATTTCCTTTCAGGTGACCAAACGTGATGAAGACTCCTCACTCATGCAGCTCAAAGAGGAGTTTTGCTCTTACGAAGCCCTACGCCGCGAACATGACGCTCAGATTGTTCACATCGCCATGGAAGCGGGACTGCGTATCTCACCCGAGCAGTGGTCATCTCTGCTGTATGGGGATCTCATGCATAAATCTCACATGCAGTCAATCATAGACAAGGTACTGCATGTATATTGCACCAATCATCAAAATAATGAAATAAAAACATAATATAATATAATATTTACTGGAATAATAATTCAGAAATCATTCTATTATGCTGATTTGATACTCAAGAAATGATGCTCAAATTTTTTCAGGATAAACAAATAAAAAACAAATAAGTTAACAATAAGTTCAATGAACAGCACTGATTTGAATCATATATATCTTTTTTAATAACATAAATGTCTTTACTGTCACTTTTGATCAATTTAATGCACCCTTGCTGAATAAAAGTATTAATTTCTTTCTGTGTTTTTCACACAATCTTCCACAAAACTTATTTTCAGTCGTGATAATATTTCACAGTATTACCGTATTTTTGATCAGATAAATGCAGCCTTGGTGAGAGATTTCTTTCAAAAACATTAAAGAATCTTAAATATTCCAAACTTTTGACCATATTAAATAATAAAAAAAAAAAAAATATATATATATATATATATATATACATACAGGTGCTGGTCATATAATTAGAATATCATCAAAAAGTTGATTTATTTTGCTAATTCCATTCAAAAAGTGAAACTATATGTATATTATATTCATTCATTACACACAGACTGATATATTTCAAATGTTTTGTATTTCTTTTAATTTTGATGATTATAACTGAACACTAAGGAAATTTAATTTTCTGAGATACTGAATTTGGGATTTTCCTTAGTTGTCAGTTATAATCATCAAAATTAAAAGAAATAAACATTTGAAATATATCAGTCTGTGTGTAATGAATGAATATAATATACAAGTTTCACTTTTTGAATGGAATTAGTGAAATAAATCAACTTTTTGATGATATTCTAATTATATGACCAGCACCTGTGTATGTGTATATATAAATATATTAAATATAGTACAGAAATTTCTAGATTTTAGTTGAATATGTTTGGCACTTTTGTCTCTCTGGTGCAAATCTGAGTGAATTTGTTCTTTTCCACCCCATTGCCACAGCTTCAATCTCCAGAATCCTTTGCAAAGAGCGTGCAGGAGCTCACCATAATCCTGCAGAGAACAGGAGACCCAGCCAACCTCAACAGTCTCAGAGCTCCTCTGGAGCTGCTGGCCGGCATTGACCACAACCCCGGTGAGGACACGCACTCACACTTCCACAGGGGTGCAAACACAATCAGATTACATAGCAATAACCTGTGTGTGTTTGTGTAGATGCAGCCACTCCATCCTGGGCAGAGCTGGAGAGCGTGTTATTGGCCGTGAAGGTTGTTGTCCACGGGCTGGTGGAATTCATCCAAAACTTCAGCAAGAAGAGCAATGAGAGTCCTCAGGTACAGCCTGATCCCTCATTACACTGTTTCAGGATTGATTCTCCTGAATTCATTCATTCAGCATCACTTTAAAAGCACAGTATGTACGTTTCGTTGCTAGAGGTCATTTATTCAAAACAATAACAAATGGAAGTTGCCATCTTCTCTGTAGCAAATTAGCTCAAAAGAAATATGAATAATTAATTATAACTTGTTATAATTAATTATATATATTTGATCAGTTGATAGAATTAACTTAATGTAGTGAAATCAATTAACTTGTTTTTTCCAGTGGACACTTGGTTTACTGTTTATTAATTGTAAGAAATTTTCATTTCCTGGTTATGGGACATAACATTCTTACGGTACAGAACTACTCAGAGCATGTAGTCAAAATCTGCATGATTAGGAACTCCGGTATATGAGCATGAAACACGGACAACTTCACATGTGACATACACAAGACTTTATTAACTAGACTAAACACTTAAACTACTCTAACGTTCACACACATACATACATGCATACAGTGTACCAAGAGAAAAAGAGAACTGATGCAGAATACAGGAAAGCAAGAAGTCAACAGATCAACAGCCTTGAGCAAACCACCAGTTTAGTTCCAGCACGCCCTGATTAAAAAGGGGTAAGGATATTTGATGTATCAAATATAGTGACTAAGTGTGATACTTGTGATACATGTCTCGCCCATTTGAATCAAACTGTCCCGATGCAATTTGTGGAGGCTCCTGTTGATCTTTGTTGGGGTTTATTTGTCCTTCTCAACAAGAAAGAGTCACAAGTCACTGCAAATTCTTTCTGATTGTAAACATTATCTGCGTTACAGTAACCAGAGTCCTGGTGTCAGCTGCATTTGGGGTGTTAGTTACAGTTTACGGGGATGGGATCACAGAACTTGGTTGAGAGAGTGAATAATTATGTCTGATTGGTCCAGAAATTCATGTATTTTTCATATTATTGATGTTTTAATTATTTCATGTATATTTAAATAAATTTTCTTATATATAATATATAAATATATATATATATAATAAATTATATCAGTTAAATTTGACATTTTTATTAAGTACAAACATAACTGTCATTTGAAAACTGAGACTTTCTTTCAGTGCATACAACTATTTCATGCATTGAATGAAATAGTGTTTGTTTGTGTATGAATGAATGTAGAAATAAATGCAAATGATGGTGCAGGTGAGGAATGATCACAACCATGTTATCCACATTAATTTTAATAGCTCTAATAGCTCATACTGTACATCCATATTGACCAATTTTTATCTATTTTTATTTCAGCCAAGGCATTTTGAAAGAAATTTCTGATACAATTTTGATAGTCAAATAAATTGGATTCACAGTTTCCTGGGCTATGAAAGAGCAATCTATAACCTTTTTTTTTGTTGTTTTTTTGTTTTTGTGGCTGATCCCTATTCAGTTGTCTGAAACCGTATACTGTTCTCTTTGTTCAGGCTCAACCCAACAGCAAGTACAAGACGAGTATGTGCAGGGACTTACGGCAGCAGGGCGGCTGTCCGAGAGGGGCCAGTTGCACTTTTGCCCACACGCAGGAGGAGCTTGAGAAGTGAGAACACACGTGTTTTCATGTTTTATGGGGAATTTTTCAAAAAACATCATTCTGTATGTTTTATAAGCTTTCCCTGTTTTTATGAGTTTTCCTCATGGGGACCAAAAAATGATTTTGGCATCTTTGTGGGGACATTTTGTCCCCATAACATAGGGTTTACCAGGACCACACACAAACATAGCTTGGTGACCATATCCAGCCAGTCTGCATAAAAAAAAACAACAACATTGGCACACATGAACCTCCCCGCCTGTTCCTTATTCTTATTCAAGCTCACCCACACAATCCCATCAACACAACAGCACACTTTGCAGAATTCTGGCATGACTATGCCTGGATCTGCCTTCCCTCCCTCCCCTTCTCCCTCACATTCTCTCAACATCTTTCTGCTTCTTTTAGGCACAGAATGAGGAATAGGAAAGCTGGTGGGGTGGTGAGGCCCTTCCTGTCAGTTCCCGCTGTTATGCCAAAAGCCGGCACCAAAGGAGTAGTCCCAGGGTCAGAGGTGGGCACTGGAGTGCTGAAGAACCATGAGAAAGAAGACACATCTCCCACTCAGCTCATCCCAAGAGGAGGAGACCACCAGGAGGACAAAACTCTCCCCAATGGTGCTAACGGACTGCCTGCTACCAGCCTAGAACAGTAAGTGCGCTTTGTTAGCACAATGCGAGCATCACTGTTACTAAAGCTCACACCTAGAATTATAGATTGGAACAAACTTTACGAACTTTAACTCCAGCAGCATTTGTGCGACAGCCTTGAATGATGCCTCAAATCACGTGGCTTGTCGAGGAGAGGTGCGCTATTACTTTTCAACAACTTGCAGTGGTAATCGATGCAAACTTTTTGGCAAAAATCACTCATTTGATACCAAAATAAGGCATTTGTGTGATTTGTGTAGAGCATTTGTAATGTGCAGTTGTTCTTAAATCTGTCTACATAAAGAAGTTTTGAGGTTTTACTGCAGTTTTGCCCCAAAATAAAAGCTCTAAGGTTTAATAGCAATTAAGACTGTCATAAATGTTAGTATTGTAATTTTACTGTGAAAAATGTCTGTAAAATTATTATAATAATAAATGCTTATTTTTATTTCACACTACTACAATGTTATTAATCTAGTAATATATTTATTTATTACTTTGTTTCAATTTATACAGTACCTGAATATAATAACAATAATAATAATATGTTATTTAGTTTCCTTTTTTAAAAAGAAACTGAATGTGATGAAGAAAAAACATTAAAACATGCCTTAATTTTTTTTAAATTACTTAAAATAATTTTTTAATGAATATAAATGTGACATTTATCTCTACATTTAGATTCTCTAAAATTATTATTTTTTTTGTCCATCTTATGGAAGCTGTTTTCTTTTTCCAGAAATCCCATCAGTCACAGCCAGTCTTCTGCGATAGCTTCAGTAATGTCTATAGAGGAAGGTCTCCTCAAGCACGGGCCTGTACTCACGAGAGCTCATCCTGAGATGTACCACTCTCAGGACCAGAGAACATATGACCTGTCACCCTACCACCAACCCGCCAGTAAGCAACAAACGCTGTAACTCTCTCTTGTGGCACAATATCCTCCATTGCATTCACTCACTTCTGTTTTTCTTCCACAGTTCCTCCTCACAGATCATG
This sequence comes from Zacco platypus, assembly GCA_038088235.1. Taxonomy (NCBI): domain Eukaryota; kingdom Metazoa; phylum Chordata; class Actinopteri; order Cypriniformes; family Xenocyprididae; genus Zacco; species Zacco platypus. Next base: position 2,758,544 of record CM076086.1, on the reverse strand, counting down.
CAGTGCTCGCTTTCATCGTTCCAGCAACGTGACTGAGTCCATGTTACCCCCTTCAATGGGCCCTCTGTACCCAGATCAGCACCCCTCTATTCCTCCTCCAGACAGATTAGGCCCCGGCCCTTATGGGCCACCCTCTACCTACACCTCAATTTCCCACGCTCATACACACGGCATGTACACCCCCGTCTACGACAGCAGGCGTGTGTGGAGGCCTCCGCTGTATCCTAGAGAGGGCGGGAGGAGTAACTCACTTCCTCCTGAGGTTTTTCATTCCTCCGTCTATCAGCCGCCGCTCCGGGAGCGCTACAACTCACTGGACAGCCCGTACTGCAGCACAGCGGAGCAGAGAGCGGCAATGCACAGGGCAGGTTTCAGTATCTCATGTCTTGGGGGGCAGTGTTGGGAGTAATGCATTACAATTAACGAGAGTTACATAATCAGATTACTTTTAAATTTACATCAAAATATAGTTACTTTTTCAAATAAGCAACACAAGTTACTTTGTTTTCCCGTTTATTGAAGGACAGCTCTCCTGTCCCCATGTTGAGAGAAACTGAGAGTAAATGTTGTGTACGCTGTGTAAACATGATGCGTTTATTCATCTCACTTGCACAAAATCAGATTCAGTATTCCTCAAAGTGAAAGAAAACGACAACAGTGAAATGCAAAACTCAGAATATTACTGAAACCTGCTGTAATTATGTTAAATAGCACAAATTTGCTTTATGTATTTAATCTCACTTTCTTTGCCGCTGACCTTTGATGATCAAATTCAACCATGCAAATAAGCAAAAATGACTTTAGATAAACATCACATTTGTGTTTCATTGTTTTGTTCTTTGCTGGGGATTTTTTGGTGTGAAAGGGGCTTTACATTTAGCAAAAACAGAACTTTTTTTGTTATTAAAAACAGCAGGCCCAGTCCAGGTGAGAAAGAGGAACGCAAAAGTAACGCAACACATTGCTTTCCATAAAAAGTAACACAATTAGTTACTTTTATAGGGAGTTACTCAATATTGTAATGCATTACTTTTTAATTACTTATAGGCTCATTTATGTTTGTAAAAAGAGTATCAGGTATTGAATAGGTATCTGTATCTGTATTGATTGATATTGGATACAATTTGGACATAATTTGTTAATTTAGTATTATTTATATACTGTTATAATAGGTATTAATATTTTGAGTTAGCTTTTATATTTTTTATCTAAATTAATTAAATTAATTAACTAATTAATTTTATTTAGTTTAAGTTTTAGTAATTTTGATGCTTTGTTCATGTTTATTAGCTTTTTATGGTTTTGTTTAGCTATTTAAATATTTCTATTTATTTTTATTTAATGATTTTTAGTACTTCAGCTCTTCAGTTTTTCATCTAATATTTTATTTTAAGCTTCATTTCAATCGAAAATGATTTTTAATCATTTTAACTTTGGTTTTAGTCAGGTTTATTATTGTTAGCTAAAACTAAAATTATTAAACACATTTTAGTTAATTGCTGAATAAAGCTGAATTGGAGTAGGTTTTTCCTAGAAAATGGAAATAAATAAAAACAAATTTATTATACCTAACCACTAATATAAAAAAAACACCTAAAATTAATAGAAATGACAAAAGCATGCAGCAAAATGAATAAGAATTAAACTAAAATTAAAAATAAAAGCTGATTCAAAATATTAATAAAAGCAATAATAGTATATAAATAATACTAAAATAGCACTGGTTTCAGTTAACGATAGCAACACTGATACTGGATATTTATTTGTTCCTGTTCACATCCCCTATTTTTACATTTACATTACAATTGCCGTCATCCAACGATCACTTAAAGTTAATCTTTGAAAATACAATAATTTATAAACAATAATACAATAAACACTATTAAATGTAGTCTTAAGCAAATCTTGAAATGAATATCTATTTTTCATACTGTTCATTATAATGTTGTGTTGCCAAAATTCATGTGCAACATTTAAATTTATATATTTCTTTAGAATTTTAATACTGGCCATTTTTTGGTTGTGGGCTGTAACATAAAAATGTTTATATATATATATATATATATATATATATATATATATATATATATATATACAATTATATTAATAATATATATAATAATATATATATTATATATATATATATATGGACAAGAAAAGGAGGTTAAATGTAAATGTAGGACTTTGGCTTAAAGGTGAAGGGTGTAGTTTCTCTGCCACAAGTTGTGCCAAACGGAATTGAAAGCTGTATGTTTGTCCTGCTGCATTAACTCAAGCAAAGGGATTATTTTGGGGTATGTCTACCTGTTGATCCAAGCATGGGAAACTTGTTTTTAAAACAGTCATTATTTGCATGCCGCTAGTCGTTCAGAAATGACACAGTTCACTTTTAAATGCAAAATAGATGATTATGCTGTTTCATCATGAGAATAGGGAAATTAAAAACGAATTTTCTGTGTTTTGTATAGGACGCATACTCCCGTGTTCCCCTTGGCTATGAGGAACTCTATCGCCACAAACAGGAACAGTGGGTGCATCACCACGGCAACATGAACAGGCCCTCCCAGTCCTCTCCGGTTTTTACCGTGGATGTGTGTTCAGAGGTAAAGCCCAGCGATATGGTGTTTTTAGAGGTGTTTATTCTGGGAAAACTACACCATGTGTCTGCACTGTGCTAAAGCGGTGTTAAATCAGATTTGTTGTTTCTTCTTCGAATAATAACTTTGGAACTAAAGCTGCAGATGCCCTTCTGAGGTGTGTTAAGCTATTTTAAGTGGGTCTGTTGCTCAGCAACTGATAAATCCAAAGCAAGAAGCAGTTATGTCCTGAAAATTGTGTGTGCGCACAAGCGCTTTGAAACGCATGAACTCTCAGAGAAAGATTTGGCACCATGGAGGCTGAGTCACTTTGCATTGTTTCTTTCCACCCCCATTTTTTGAATCTGGCAGCCTGTTGCACATGGGTGGGTGTGAGATAGAATGTTGTCATCTCTCTCTTTCTCCTCCTTTAGCATCCTGAGGGTGTAGGTGGTGGGCGTATGACTTGTAAGTGTCATGGTGGAGAAGAGAGTCTTGCCCACTACTCGCCCTGGTCGTGCAGCACCATCAGCCCGTTTGAGTCAGAGCCCCACCATTTGTCAACCCACTCCTGTTCCAAACAGCTAGTAAGTGGTCGCTTTTGAGCACATTTACTTTTGCATTTGCTTACTCAATAACACATTTCTGTTGTTGCCTTTGTAGTGCATCAAAATGAAAATGAAACAGGAATGATGAAGTGGAGTCACTTCAGATCACGTTTACACTAATATACTTTTAAATGTACTTATTCTTTAACAAATTGCTCTTGATTCCCTCAAAGTGAATTAAAAATGTATGTGTAGAGAGTATAACTGGAGTCACTTCAGATCGCATCCGCACTGATTCATTCTTAACCCTTCTGTGCTGTTCGGGATGTTTTCATCCACTATGGGGAATTTTTGAGTCTTAATTTGGCCATAACTTTCTCCGTGTTTCAGCAAATGGAATGATTTTTGGTGACAAATCTTATTTTGACACATATTTTGGGAAAATGCTTTGAAAATGTTCAAAAACTCAACAGTACTCTGTGGGCAAATTCACGACCCTTTCGTTATGTTCCGATTTTAACTGCTTTAAAAATGTATCAGATAAATATTTTTTTCAAATTGTTTTGCTTAAATCTATTAATCAACCTCAGTCCTGATCAAAACTACTAAATTTAAAAAAAAAAAAAAATTCAGGATTTTAACTCTTTAATTGCCAAATTCATAAATGATGTCACTGATTTGGGAAAAAGCGTGTCAAAGATTAGAAACAACATTGGCTTTGATGCGTTGTTAGTTTTTGTGCAGCATCAGATTTTAATGTTTTAAAGAGTTAAAATCCTGAATTTTTTTTTTTTAAATTTCTTGGAAAATTTCTTTGCTTCAGAACACAATTAGACTGATGTTCAACCCATTGAAATGAACGCATAGTATGTAGAAGTGGAGTCACTGGAGTCAGACTGTAATGCAGATTCTCACAAAACATTTGAAGAGGTCAATGAATACCCTTTTGTAAGATTAAATAATATATTTCACATTTTTGTTATGTTTGTCCGTTTCAGAAATTACTTCTATATCATGACCATTTACACTAGACAAAGCAGTGCTTCATAAATGTGATTATGATATGGTTCCTAATGGATATCTAATGATCTGTCCTCAGGACGGGGAGAGTGGTGGCAAACGGTGGCTGCACATGTTTGAGCCCTACAGGCGACTGAAAGACGAAGATCCCATCATTCCTTTTGGAGAGGGGCCCATCATCTCTAAATGGGGAGCCATCTCCCGGGCTTCCCGCACTGGTTTTCACACCACTGACCCGGTCCAGGCCACCGCATCGCAGGGGTGTGCCGGCACCACATCAATCAATTTCAGAGGTTAGAATTTTTTTTGCTTGCTGTGCTTTTGAATCTGAATTTCTTAGACTTTGAGAGTGATTCATGTTCTCTTCTATTTACAGACTATGGCTGTCATATTGGTCACAGTGACCTCAGATGGGGTCCACGTGGTTCTGATTCCTCTAGTCACTCCAGCTTTCTAGAGAGGTACCAGTTCAAAATGAGACATGAAACTAAAAAGACTTCCATTGAAGGAGGCACCTGAGCCATATATTGATATCATATACAGTGTGATACTTAGGGGTTGGTTCTTTTGACTTGGTCTAGTAAACAACCACCAAATCAACCACTTTATAAATTATTATTAGTGTCATTTATGCATTTTTTTTACTAGTTTGTCGGGAACTTTGTACAAGCTGTCTTTACAGTGTTTCCCCATTTTTACCCCCACCCTATCCCGCCATAGTTGTCTCGCTGTCCTCTGTACCATTCTAAAAATAGAGCAGCAGCTGGAACATAGCTCTTCTCGTTTGTGTTTGCAAAGCTCTTATACACAGCAGTGAGGGCTTACATTTCATAGAGTCTCCTGAACACGCACAAGTCCTTATCCGCCTGGTACAATTCATGTACAAATCTCTTAAATAAGACAATGTATAATCTGGTCTATGTATGATAGATTTAAATTCATTTTGTGATCTTGCATCTTAAATTGTAGCATTTTATTTTTTTCCCTGAAATTAACATTTAATTTTAGTCTTTTTCACCACTGATGCTATATTAATGACCTCTGTTGTCGATACAATACAAAACAAATATGCTTTTTTTTTAAATGTTTTTATGAAATAATATATATTCACTATCTACATTTATTTCAATATTTTATTTAATAGTTATATACTTTTATTTATAAAGATGCATTGGAATTTTTTCAATATACATTTATATTATATTTTTATTTTATGTATATTTTATTCATATTTTCAGCAACATTTCTACAGTATCACATGTTCCTTCAGAAATGATTTTGTGCTCAAGTAACATTTCTTATTATTATTATCAATGTTAAAAACTGCTGCTTTTTTATTATTTTTGAGAAAACCATCATACTTTTTCAGGAGTTTTTAATGAATATACTAGCATTTACTTGAAATATAAATCTATTAGTTTTAATCTTTTAAGACATCATAAATGTCACTTTTTTTAAATGTCAAATCTAATATACTGATCTAAATCTGATGTAAACTTATTAACAGTGTATATACAATTATGGATAAAAATGAAATGTATGTAAATGTGTGTGTTTATATAATATAGTATATATATATATATATATTACATACATACACACATGCACACAAGAAAAAATACAGTTTTTCCTGTATGTATGTCTTGTAATAATTTAAGATTGTTTTTTGGTGTCAATGATGATTACTCATAGGGCAGATTCTGAGTGGGAGAACACCTCTCACCTGATCTCAAAATTGAGTTTCTAGTCTGAGAACACCAATCAACAGAGTCGACTCATTTGTGTTCTTAAGTTTAGGTATGTTTCAGAGCTCAGTGTGTGTGTCTGTGCGTTTCAGTGATCATCTGGCCGTGTCCGGGCTGCATGTAAGACGTAATTCCTTTAGCAGCGGGTCAAGGCAGGGCACGGATCTGCTGGGGAAGGATGGGATGGAGAGTGAGCCTGACAGAGACATCGAGCTGGAGCTGTCCGCGCTGGACATGGAGGACACAGAGACACAGGACTGCAACTCTGAGGTAACATTTAGACTCAGTCTTGAATGCTTACATTGCATTGGGTTGTTTTTTGTGTTGTTTAAGTGTTTAATTGCTCATATAATCTAAAGGACTCAATTGAAACGCAAAACCGCTCCCAGAGCAGCCACCTCTCTACAGTCTTTGGTGATCCAGGATCCAGTTCTCAGTTGGAAAACAACCTGTCTGACAGAATGGACACCCACCTTATGAAGAAGATGGCATTCAGGTAAACAGAGCTTTGTTGACACTGCACACAAATCTGATTCGGTTTTTAAAACCCTAATTTTAGGGCTGACTGTTTGCTTGTCATTTTGCGAGCGATGAAATCGGATAAGTTTGATTGTAGTCGATATCCAGTGCATCTAGATTGTTTGCTGTAGTAATGATGTACTGTAAGCATCAGCACAATGTCAGGATTATTTGTCATACAGCAACTCTTAGCTCTGTCGGTGTGGAAAGAGAGGAAGGTGAACTGGAAATTTTGTCTCGTATGTATGCGCTATCTAGCTGCAGTGCTGAACAAAAGTGACATGCCGTGTTCAGAATTGCTGACTCTTTCACCTATTCACTACTACTATTATAATTTAGATTAGTTTTGGGGACATGAAAAATATTTCATCTTCACCTTTTCCCAGTTATGTTAGTTTTTATTGTTATTTCAGATTTTTTTTTTTTTTATGTGACTTAGTGCTGCAACGACGCGTCGACGTCATCGTTTACGTCGACTACGAAAATATGTCGATGTGCGTGAAATGCGTCGACGCGTCACACTGTTTACATTCATCTGGCGTAATGGCGAGAAAGTTCCATTCTATCACAAAAATCTAGACCACGATTATCAAAAGTATGGGAATACTTTAAACAGAGGCCAAATAAAATGGTCCTTTGTTCCAATTTGCAGAACCGAAATGGCGTACCACCTATGGAATTGGATCTCTGCCAAATTTTTGCGCGCGCAAGATCATATTTTGAGCGTGCAAAAGGGCATTGCGCGTGCGAACTGAGTTGAGGAGAAAATCTTCGTCTCGCAAATAAGAAAATATTTCGAGCGAACGAAAATCAGTTTTGCATTTCAAAGAAGTTTATTTGGATGTGCGCGGACGTTCTCTTTCGCACGTGCAAGGTTTGAGTTGCTCGCGCTCCTGATTCCCGCCCCGCGCGCTCGCTAAGACTCGCTGCATTACAGACAGAACAAGAGGAAAAACACATGGTACAGGACTCGAACACTATCAAAGTTCCTTTTAAGACTGTCTAGAAAGTCTTTGACACTCACATTTTAAAGTTCAAATGTCTTCCACTGGACGAGCACACATAAGTGGCTTATTTTTAATCAAAATCAAATCGTATTATTACATAATGGCGTGTCCCAGTGTTTCTACACCTCAATGAACTGCTAAATTAGTTCTAACTTCTTATGTAAAAAAAAGATCACTAGATTAATAAAAAAAAAAAACCTTAATAAAAATAATCGTTAGATTAGTCGACTAATCGAAAAAATAATCGTTAGTTGCAGCTCTAATGTGACTGATGAGAAACATTCCAAAACATATTGAAATCAAATCTCACACCGTACATGAACATGTCTTGGAACAAGTTTGCTCAACTGTGCACGGATTAATGATCACTCACAAAAAACATGAAATGTATTATTATTACAGCATAGACCTAACAAAATGCAAAATAATTAACATGACTGAGGCTGAAAAGGAAAATGTATTATTGTCTAAATGCAAAGAACAAACAGCATTTATTGTATTTGTTTTTATTCATTTGACAGATGAAAGTGTTCCAATCTAATTTGATGCACAAATCCACAACAAATAGTTATTAATAGTTGATAAGTTTATTTATATTAACAATAATGTGTTATTTCTCCTGTGGTGACTTATGACATTACAGAAAGACCCTCTCCCCCGGAGGCCTCAATATGGGGAAGATGCAGATGAGGACGTGCTCGCCCAGGCCCGGAGACCCTCCGCGACCCAGTCCGGGACCTGAAATGCTGCTAAATGGGAACTGAGGGGGGTTGGACACATTAGCCCTCTTCATGTTCTAATTCCATGGGGTCATGCCAAGAATCCACCATCCTCCTTAGGTAGAAGGTAGAGTTGCCCTTATAGGAGTCAATCGAGGCAGCGAGACGCAGCCAAAAGCCTTCTGTATTCATGTGTTCTCTTCATAAGAGCTAGCTATGCCCTGTAATTGTAATCACTCATCATCTGTTCAGAGTCCGTTTGTTTTTCTTAATCACTTGCTTGTGGATGAATGTTCACTTTGAGTCACAACTCCACCTCAGGTAACTCTTGATGTCAGCCAATCCAAGCCAGGAAACCAATTACCCATGTCCCGTAACTCTGTGCAGAAGTGACGGTTCTCACTAGCTTTCAGCTCACTGAGGAAACCATAATCTACTGTATGAAAACTATATAGTGGACTCTTCCGATATTTATCAAGAATAACCAAGGTGCTTGGAATCTATAGTACTTGCATTATTATTAATATTATTGCGGTGTTAGCCACAGAAATGTTATGTGCATGAATTATTTGTTGGACATCATTGTTTGAAACAACCATTCATTGTTTAAATGTATGTGTGGATTGTGGTATAGGTTCGATATCTCTAAGAGACATTTCATAGGCAATCAATAAATATTCTGTAAAATCACTGAAAAGAAACGGCTCACCCAAAAATGACAATTCTTTCATTCTGACATCAATCACTCGCCTTTATGTTGTTCCAAACCTCAAATAATGTATTTGTCATATAATGGAAGTAAATGGAAACCTCAAGATTTGAGAACTATGGCAAAAAACAAAAACACTTTGCAGTGTTGTAGTCGAAACCAGCCCATTTGAGCCAAGACCTGAGTAGGTTGAGTCCGTGACCAGAGAGTGTTGAGTCTGAGTCAAGACCAAGAACAGAACAGGGTCATGTCAGAATCAAGACAGACACCAGAAGTGGGTAGAGTTCAATTCGAGACCGAGTCCAAATGCCGAAAATATGTTCTTGGGAGCCGGACTCGAGTCTCGATCGAATACTACAATGCTAAAATTTTGATCATTTTTTTGGGTGAACTGTTCCTTTAATAGCTAACAGCACAATTAAATATTAGAATTCAGTTTCGTTTGAGGATGTGGGATTGTGTTTAGTGCGTATGAAACGCTGATGACAGTGACAGTTCAGGTTTGTTGTTTACAGTGGTCCAAAGGTCACCTCATTTTTATTGCTTCTGTTTTTTGTTTTGTTTGCTTCCGTAGTTTCAGTTTGACAGACGATTAGAGTTTAAGGTCCCAAAATTCCCCTTTTCCTTTATTTTATTACAAAACATTGCTAACTTCCATGAAGTTGTTGTTGGAATATTTTGTATCCGTTTTTAATTGTTTGGTCAGCATTTCGAAAGTACAATCAACCCTACAGTATCTATACACCATCACATGTTTTTCAGGATTATTTCCAGTGAAGTGACCAGTTAAGTGTGTGTGTATATATATGTTTGTATTTGTGTATGAATGCGCACATGTCTTTTAAGCCTGAACAAAATATGAATTATGAATGCATTATCACTTGAGACTGTTAATCACGGTTTTACTTGTGTGGTATATGTTTTTCCAGTGAAATGAGTAATGAGGAGTGAAATCTTCCTGGTCATTAAATCTCATTTTGCCTCCTGCAGTCGAAATGTATTTCAACTGCACCTTCAAGCGAAGATATTATTTTTTTTTTGCAAAATGCTGATATACACAGAAAAAGTCCTAATGTGTGCACCATCTTGTTGATTTGGTGTACATGTTGAGAATTTTGCCTCTATTTTTGGTTTATTTTTTATGATTGGCCTCATCTCATTTGAGTGTTTCAAGAAATGCCGCTGGGTTGGTAAAGATACGAGTTTTAATTTTCTCACTAGCTATCAAAAAGCAACTTTTTCCTTTTTTTTATCACCCGTCGTGACGCAGCAAAGCCTTATTAGTACATGTTTGACTCGTTTATCTACCAGCTCAGCCCCGTATCATGCATGCTGCCTTTGGCAAAGAGGTTCTTTGGCAAAGGAAGTATGATTGTGTAGTTGTGTCACACAACACCCCAGCGCTGTGAGTGTCCTGCACTGTATCTTACATTTTACTCACTTTCTATAGCGCTTACTGTCTGCTCTTTATTATGGATTAATATCAGGATTATGATTGTTATTGTTTTATATCCATGTAGTTTTTTTTTCCCTTGGAAATGTCAGTTTTTTTTGCATTTAAATTTTAAAAATTTGCTTGGCTGTAATGGGGCAGGACGTGTTTGGTTGTAATGATGCTTGTTTTTGTCCTGTGTGCAACTGCAAAAACGAACTGATGTGTTGGATATTTTTACGTCTGTATTAGACATTTTCTTTGCAAATCTATTGTTCGATTCAATTGTAAATGAATAGAAGATGGGCATCCGTCATTTTATACAACCAGAGCCATCATTAGATGGACATACTGCACATTTTTATGATATATAATCAGATATATAAGGCTATTTATGGTCACAGAGAGAAAGATTCTAAAAGTCAGGAATATCTTTTGATGAAATAATAGTAGAGATTATTTATATTGCATTTGTTTTTTTTTGTTTTGTTTTTTTTTAAAATACCACCGGGCAAGGATTTCCCTTTTGCTTGTGGCAATGCAAGAAAGAATATATAGAGATGTAGCCAACGCACAGTCAATTCTTACTGTTTTGGTTGTTTGTTTGTTAATGCTTTTGTATCTTGGCTAAGCTTTGCTCTGATATGTAGGGCAAGCTGGTGAGATGAATCTAAAGGTCATGACATGTAGTTGCATGCCAAGATAATAAACACAGTTACATCATCACTTGAGTGTTCAGACTCTTTCTTACTGGGAGGATGCAGTTTTATGAATAAGCATGACATCTGCTGGTGTGCTTGTGGTATGACATGTGGGCTATGTCCTCACATAGTCGAACTGGAGAGTCTGAAATGCACATTAGTTTATTTAAAAATTAAAATATAGCTCACAAAAATGTATTATTATTATGTGTATTGTAGAAATGTGTCAAGAAGGTGTCACAATGCTCAGAACTTTAAAATAGAATCCTTGTAGTTTGTAGTTATGAATAAAATCCGATTCATTTCAGTTAAATCTGGTTGATTATGAAGCTTCCTATGTTGTGAAACCTAACAAATGGCCGAGGAACTTCTCTTAAAGAGGAAGGAAAGTTGATCCAAGCCAATTTTGAAACATCAGAACCTGGGAGATGTTGAAAGTAACAGACAATATCACGGTATATTTTTTTACACAGCTTTTGTGTATATTATATATTACTGTTTTTACACGTTCAATATGAAATGAATATTGTGATATTAAATTTAACAAATAATATCAATTTACTATATCTGTTTTATCCATCTATACTAGATTTTGTTCGTTCTCTGTAAAGCTGCTTTGAAACGATATGTATCGTGAAAAGCGCTATACAAATAAATTTGAATTGAATTGAATTGAATTTTCTGTATGCATCGAACACCTTTATGACAAATACATATTCTAAAATGTGGGCTACTTTTACAAAATGTACTTGTGACATTGGCTATGTTTAGAATACCATTTTTACCATTCTAGGCCACTGTTTTGTTTCTGCAGTATGCAAATTTTCTGTATGCTCATAATACCCAGATAAGTTACTGTAATGTGAAGAATGCAACAAAGCACACTGCACCCAAACGTGTATCCCACCATGCTCAATTTACATTTAATATCAACTTTGATTTTTAGCAACTTTTTAGCAATTTTTAGCAGCCAAATGTTTCGAAATTTTATGCAAATTACATTAAAAATGTGAAATGATGTTTATTTTCTAAATAATAATTGCACTCTACTCTGTCAGGTAAACATGCAACAACGATTTCATGTGACAGCTATGTATTGAACTGTTTTTTCTTCCAAAACTTTTCACACAGGCTAGTCTACTGTTCAATACCAGAATGCAGAATTCAGAACATACGCTGAAATTCGACTCTATTCCGAACATTGCCGAAGAGTGCGGCAGCGCATGCGCAGTTTGAGCGGGGTTTGGTTTGTGTTTACAGCAGCACTGTTGCTGGCTAATGTTCAGCGCTGTTATGTCAAGCCTCTCTGGAATAAAAAGCTTTTGTGGAAACAGGTAGGATGAGTGGCAGCGATATACACCACCCTGCTTTTATCTATTCTACACGTCCGTTTCTTTATTCAGCAGTTTTGTCTTTTTAAGAGGAAAATATTACACAATATATGCAGATTTGGATTTGAGGCTAGCATGCTACACTGTGTTAGCCCGTTAAAGGCCGTGTGCTCATCTCTGCTTCACTGCATGACACAAAACCTGCAAACATCTGCTGTCTCCACTGCACACATTCCCAGCTTTGTGACAAATTATGTTTTATACGAAGGACAATAGAAAACGAAGGACATTGTCTGTGCATTAATGTGCAAGCCATACGTAAGGTTTACTTATAAGATTCGTCTTCTCACTGTAGAAATGAATCATTTGGGATAGATGCACACACTGATGTGTTGCCAAGTTTATCGCATTTGAGGATGCAATTGTTTTGAATCTAGTTGGATGTGTTGTGATGATCATGTGATTGATTTCAGTAGCTAGTGTTGGGAAATTTTATTCAGATTCATTTAAATCCGTTCTCCAAAAGCATCTTTCACTGTTCAGTGACTCTTTCTGTAGAACCCCAATAGGTGAGCGAGTCTTTGAATAATGCACTCAACTGAGTCCTTCGTTCATGAATCCTTATTATCCTTTATTGTGACAACAAAGCATATGTTATTTTTTCGAACTGCCTGACAGGACTGAAAGAGTACTTGCTCATGTTAATAAGAACTAGTTCAGTGCTGCTCGAAGTCTCGTTTAGACTTGCTTTTCGACCAGAAAGTATATTCGTGATGGAGTTCTTTGTTTAGTTTTCGTTCGCTTTTAATTAGAATGGCAACTTCAATGTCTGCTATGAAGCATCTAACCCAGTGGTTCTTAACCTGGGTTTGATCGAACCCCAGAGGTTCGGTGAGTCAGTCTCAGGGGTTCGGCGGAGGTCAAGACACACACCCGACTCATATGATTCGTGATGACACGCCCCGCTTTTTCCTATTAAGAAGGGTTCGGTGAATGCGCATATGAAACTGGTGGGGTTCAGTACCTCCAACAAGGTTAAGAACCACTGATCTAACCCGTGTGTTCACTTGACGGACCTAACAGAAAAAATGAAGCAGAGAAAATGTCCATCTAGTTATTTCTCGGGTGAAATAAGGTCTGTCACACAAACAGTACAAATACCCTAACCCATGCAAACTGCGAGCCCAGTACTAACGATACATCCAAAGTAAATGCAAAGAAACAGTTTATTAAATTAACTAAGCCTATCTATTCATGAATTGAACAATAATCACTGACAGGACAGATCTTAAAACAAAGTTCTTAGAACTATTTGACAAACACATAGAAAAAGTGGTAGGTCTGTTATTTTGCATTTAAGCTCCAAGGTTTAATGCACTGACCATTTGACATACAATGTTAGATTGTTTTGCTTCATCCATTTCTGTGCGTATGACTGTCAATCATATTCAATCGTGCATTAAATACAGTTGCCAATTCAGAAACTTTGCTGCTGTTAGCAGCATGAAGAATATACATTATATACAGAAAGTGAGCAAAGATAGGGCTGCACGATTTAATCGCACAATACGAAAAATAACATTGAATTTAAATGCGATTCTTAGTACGATTATGAAATCTCGAAGGCTGCGATTATTATTATTTTTTTTTATGCGCAGCTTGTCAATGAAGTACGGCTCCAAATGCTAATCCATCTGAAAGCACTGCAGGGTTGAGTCACTTATAATGTACATTTGAGAAAGCAACACACATCAAACATCTTTCCAGACATGAGAAGCATTTCTTAACATCTTGTCCAACAAAAGACAACATTTAATAACATGTTTCAACATCCAAACTCACTTGATATCAACAGTTGAGCATCCTTCTGTGAGATGATGTGATTTCTTACACAGAATAAGGCAGTCGTGTGTTTATTAGTCATGTTTATAGCATTTCAATCTTCTGTTTATTCAGCTACAGCGATAGTCTTATCTTCTGCTGCTTTGAGTTTCTGCGCAAGAGCGCCCTCTGGCTTTCAGATGGAGAAGCATTTACTACTGATCACAGAACCGTACAGCTATGACAAGCTGCGCATTTAATAATCGCAGCCTTCGCCAAATCATGTGCGATTTAAACGCGATAAATCGCGCAGACCTAATCGCTGACATTATAATCACTGAAGCTGTCAATTACTATCAATACAAGGTAGAAAAAGCTGCAGTCTTGCCAAAACTCCTGTTATAATCAATGAAGCTGTCCACGCTGTGCAGTGAATCTCTTATCAACATCATGTTTATACTTGGTTGGTTACAATCAGAGGATTTGTGAGCGTGCAAAGCTCACTCTGAACCGAACGCTCCACCGTTTTGAGCTCCGTTGATTGGATTCTGGCTAACTTAAACACACATTGCGTTCACGCTTTCAACATATGTGCCTGTGATTGGCTGCAAAGCTCAATGCTGCAAAATCACATGTAAATAGAAACCTTTGAAGCGCTCATGGGAGCGTTTTAAAGAAGCTGGCTATCAGCGGGTACAGGTTCTGCAGAACGTCAGGTATCGTCTCATTAAATGATCAAATATCCCATTAAATGATCTTTGGCAGGACAATGAATATTATATTGGGGCCTTTAAAATTCTTCTTCACAACCCACACTAGAATGCAATTTGGCTCATGGTACAGTCAGTCTTTAAGACAGGAATGCTTCGAAAGGGAAGGACGAGCCAGTAGACTCCAGACTAACATTTGAGAGCAGTGGCACCAGTGCCGCCAAGTTCTATAGATGGTGGTATCAGTACCTGATTTGGTCGCACCGGGGTGATGGTGGTAGGGGTGTTTTGTCAATTTAAAGGGACAGATCACTCAAAAATGAAAAATTCTGTCATCATTTGTTCACCATCATGTCGTTCCAAACCTGTAAGACTTTAGTTCATATTCAAAATATAAATGTATTTTTAAAGAAATCTGAGTTTTCTGTCCCTCCATTGACAGCCCAAGCTACTACCACCTTGTTGCTTCAAAACGTTCATAAATAGATCAAAAAAATAAATTAATCCATATCAATTGAGCGATTTGGCCCACGTTTTCTGTAGAAACTTGTTCACTTTATATGATAAACAGGTTGAATGTAGGCTTTTATTCACAACATTCATCAACAAACATAAACAGAAGCTCAACCGTACTTGCTGGATGAGCAAGAACAAACCTCATTGGTTCTTGTGGAAGCTCAAAACATGCTGCTGAAACACACAAGAATGAACTTCAGTGGTTCTCACACGTCAAGCAAGCATGATTGAGCTTCCGTTTACCCTAACTGATGTGTGTGTTGATGAATGTTTATATGTGGAAAAAAAGCCTAAATTAAATCTCTTCATCATATAAAGCGATCAAGTCTCTTAAGAAATTTGGATTAGTTCATATGGATTAGTTTTATGATCACTTTATGAACTTTTTGAAGCGTCAAAGTGGTAGTTGCGTAGCTGTCAATGGAGAGACAGAAATCTCACAGATTTCATTAAAAAAATATATTTGTGTTTCGAAGATGAAAGAAAGTCTTGGAGTGACATGAAGGTGAGAAAATGATGACAGAATTCTCATTTTGGGGTGAACTAACCCTTTAACAAAAACAGCTGCATTCAACAATGATTGACTCCAAGGCAATATTTCTTGAAAAAAAAAAAAAGGTCACAAAATGTGCAAAAATGTGACTAGGGCTGGAACAATGTGTCAACGTAAAATAGTCAATAAGATGAGATGGCAGCGTAAGTATTTGGACTGTTACAGTGTTGTTGTTTTTTAACACAGCTCTAGAAAACTGTTGTCAGCCCCATATTTTGTGCTTAATATGCCTGCGTTCATACAGCATTTAGTTTTTTACGAGCTGCGAGGCACGTGGCTCTAGCGTATTCTTTGCAACCGGTTACAAAGCATTTAATGTTATTGTCATTGTTAATTATGTAAACCTAATGGATGAACACGCCTCAGTTGGACTCATTTATTAAATCGTGGTAAAATTTCATAGTTTTATGGACACCGCCATGTTTGATAATGTCACTATGGTTAGTTAGAATGCTGTTGTGACTTCAGCTGTTTGTTCATATTCAAGCAACTAATCTCCTGAATGAATTTCTAGATTCACACTTTTAAGCAATTGCTGCTGTAAATCCCAAAAAGTGACCGCATCTACACTGCATAAACCTTATCTTTTGTGATGAGTAAAATCATTAGGTGAAGTTCATGCATAGATTAGTTATGTTTATTATTTTTTGGTAAAATAACCAAAAGGATTAGTTTACGATTCAGAAAATTATCGTAGGATTATTCGATTAATCGGAAAAAGAGTCAATAGATTAATCTATTTTGAAAACAAAAAATCTTTAGTTCCAGCCCTGAATGTGTGTTAGCAGTCTGGAGCCCTGGAAATGATTTGTTGATTCAAAGGTTTCACTGATTTGTCCACAAAAGAAATACTAACACCACTAATTGTAACACAACATTATCTCTCCACCCTTTCTTACTGACAGCAGTGAGTTCAGCTCTCATTACTGCAGATTAATGTTGCTAGCATTAATTCAGGTTGCATAACAGTAGCCTTGTTGTCTTTGGAGGAACTGTCTGCCTGGTACGAAGAGCCACCACCTTATGATTTAAACCCGGATTGATAACTTTTTTTCTCTGACAGGTGAAGTACTTATTTAATGTGTTGTTGCCATAATTACTCAACATGTTTTCAGCCTTTCATTCTCAAGTGCGCAAACAAGTTGGCCAAAAACCAGTTTGTCATAGTCCAAAGGAGAAATTCTGCAAACATTTTTCATATATTTTGCAAAGTTTGCATATATTGCTGATTATTATTTAAATATATTTTAATAATACTAATTATGAATAATGATTCTGTTTATATAATAATATAATTCACAATTATTAGACTTTTATTCTAATCATTTTATAATTATTCCTATTTGTTAATGTAAACCATAAAATTTGAAAGCAGTATCTTGTGCTGAACAAAGCTGCTTTTATTTGATGATAAATAGTGTAAAAACAGTATTATTGTGAAATATTATTACAATTTAAAAGATGTTTTCTATTTGAATATATTTTAAAATGTAATTTATTCCTGTGGTCAAAACGCATCATTACTCCAGTGTCACATGATCCTTCAGAAATCATTCTAATGTTGATTTGATGCTCAAGAAACATTTTATATTATTATTATCAATGTTGAAATCAATTTTGCTGCTTCATATTTTTGTGGAAACACATTTAAAAGTTAAATAAGATTAAAAAAAAAATAAAAAAAATTCAGCTTTGACCACAGGAATAAATTACATTTTAACAGTTGTATATAAGGCCGAAAATTGGTCTCATTGGTTGAAAACCTAATCAGCATTATAAATGGATTATAATTCCCAGTGCTCTTGTGTTCCTCAAAAATAAACATGCTCCTCAGTGGATGTTATGTTGCCAAGGCAGCATTAGTGAGTCGCTCAAGGGTCTATGCCTTCATCTGGGAAAAATACCTGACTTGCAGCACCACTGCTTCCTAAGCACATATTCGACATCATGTAGAACAGTATTCCAAATCACAAGGGATAGCGTGATAGAGTGATGCCTATGAGTGGAGGACTGGGGGAAAAAACCCTACTTGATGACCATGTGTCTAACGGCACAATGACAGATGCTTCTCATCTCCTGGGTATGTGAGACAGCTGGTCCACGCGCAGCCGCACCTTGGCTCTATATCAGCGACGTGCTTCATTTGGACATTTGAACCCATTACAAACCCGTCTTGATGGGCATTTCTTTTTGTTTTGCTTATTCTGTGTTCACTGCAGCTTTATGTGGGCAAATACACAATGTATCCTTGTATTATTACCCAATTTCTCTTTCATTCTGCCTCTCCCTGTTTTATATTTTTTTCCTCGAGTCTGTGTCAACAAACTTTTCTGAGCGTGACCGTATAGGATTACATTGTTGCTAAAGCATTTGAGCATACCTGCATAGCACAGGCTTAGCAAATAGGTGGATCATCTTTTTCACACACCTAATCTACTGTATCATCATCATCAGCTACTCTTACCTGCTCATCTCTCCTGTATTTTTCTCTCCATATGGGAAGTGAATTGATGTTAGCAGCCTTGGGGCTTACAGCAAGGTCACTCTGCTTAATGATACCGTGTATCTACACTGTATCTGTTATTTTCCTTTTAATTTACTTCTTATTCTCAGTGCAGTACATTCAAGGAAAGGACAGGAAATGACAGAGAGTAGGGGAAAAAAATACCATTTGTGTGAAATCTGACACCAAGCGCAGAGCGACTGTCCTGACACTATAGACAGCAGGCATGTGATGCAAATTTGAATGTTTAACGACAATTGCTGAAGCTTTTATCACGGTATACAGTATAATTACAATATTAAAATACTTTTTTTTTTTCCTATAACAAAAAGAACTGGATATTTAAATAGCCTACAGTAAAAGCAATACACACAAAAATGTGTAGAAAAGTAAAGTAAATAAAGAAACAGATTTAAGTGCTAAATAATTATAATGAATTTACAATAAGATCTCAGTTAATGCATTAACTAACATTAACAAAGAGCAATCAATAGTTACATGTGTTATAGAATTTATTATTTTTTAATATTTTATTATTTGAATTTATTATTTATTTTATTGTTAAAGGTGCACTATGTAATTTTTTTGTCTGCTAGGGGGCGCTAAACAATTCAAAACAATAACAAAGGCGTAGTTTGATGACGCAGTGAATATGGGATCATGGAACTTGTCGTCATGCTGATGGATCTAATAATGTTTATTGGGAAATAATGTTTATGGATGAATGAATGCATGTTTTTATCATGACTGTGGTGTGAAGCTGGACGTGGCCGAGAATCACAGACGCGATTACTAATGAGAGACAGATATCAGTGTCACGCGCGAGTCCCGGGAGATATAAAGAAACGAGGACATTTCATTCTACCGAACTACTCACAAGTGCTGAAATATTATTCATACTGGTCAGTTTATTTGATGAATTAAAACTGTGAGGAAACGCAGCGCTGTTTCACTTGCTCTAACGTCACACTATCATACTAAACTGTGTTTGAGTGTGTGGAAAGTTGTGATGTTTAGTATTAGTTTCTTGGCTGTAATAGACTTAACAGTAAGATAGATCAACATTAGATGATCATACTGATGATATTCTAACACTTTGTCGTGTTATAGCTGTATAACATTGATTAGTCTTATAGCCTACATTTGCTTATCTTGTCTAATAACGTGTAAGAGCGCGTCTCTGTCAAGTCAAAGTTTGTCGCAAAGCTCTCATCATCTTGGAAACGCCGCGCCGATATTGATCCTCGTTTTATTTCTCTTTATGTCCCAAAGTTTGCTTGCCATTGTCCATAATGTTTGAATGAAACAACAGCAGCGTGCCGTTACGCCGCTAGGGAATCAGGGAAAACGCAGATATTACGTCATTGACAGGTACACGTGACGAGAGGGACGGGGCTCTGTTAAAAATGGTGAATTTCTCTGAATTTACAAATTCTTGGAAACATTTAGGATATTGTAAGTACACAGCTGAACGAAATATATAACACTGTGCAAGTGTTTTTTTTTTTTTTTACATATTGTACATTTAATGTTAGTTAAAAAAAACAACTATAGTTCATGTCCATTAAATAATACAGTTACAACTTTTGATTTTAATACGGTGTTATTAAATGTTAAAATTAACTAAGATAAATAAATACTTTTAGAAGTATTTTTCATTGTCATTTTATGTTAACTAACGGAGCTTTAATGTAAAGTGTGACCGAACAGTAAAGAATCAGAACAATATCTAGGGCATGTTGTCATCCAGATAAAAATGTAAAAATGTTAGGTATTTGGTGCTGAGATGAACACCACTGCAAATACAAAAATCTGAATGGCTGTTTAAAAAATGTAAATAATGTTCAGAAACAGAAAGTAGCACAGCTGCTTTGTTTACAGGGTTACTTGGGTAATGTCTGCTGTTGAAAGTGCCCACAATAATGTTCATTTTCATGCTATATCATATTACCGTATACCAACACATGTCTAGTAGACAGTTTTTTTGTGCCCTTTCACCATGAAATGCCCTCGCTTTGACTTTTTCCTGTTTGGTTTGTAGTCCGGCAGTAAGGGTTGAGAAATCAAACATTTGACCAGGCAGATGTGACGTTGCTATGGTGACAGCAAGCCGAGAATTATGAGAATAGACAATGACTTATGAGAGAAACTCCACTTCCTCCCTCTGCCTCGACTGTCTCTCTGTCTCAGTCTGTCTCTCTCTGTCAGTGCCTCATTCTGATCGTCTCTGCTTCAGTCTACCTTTTTCACCCTGTCTCTGTCCACCTCCATCTGCCTGTCTCTCTTCCTTTGCCTCAGTCTGTCTGTCTCTTTGCATTCGCGCTCTCTCTCTTTCTCTGTCTCTTTCTCGGTTTCTTTCTCTCACTCACTCTCTCTCACACGCTCTCTCTCTCTCTCTCAGTTCCTTAGTCCTCCTGTCTCTGCCTCAGTCAACCTATCTGTGTGTCTCTCTCTGCCTCAATTTGCCTCTCTTGTCTTTTTTCTCCTCGTTTTGCCCCAACGAAGTTTAAAACATCATCTTGCGTTTCACTCCTCATTTGGCTATTGCATCCTGAGGCAGAGAGAGAAGGGAAAGACCGACAAGGCGTCCATTATAATGGCACGAGAACAGAGCATCAGTGTGAAGGAGCATCCGGTCTGTCTGTTCCACCCGAATCCATGCAGATATCAGCGAACAAGGCTATGAAGTCAGTCACATTGACTGTTAGTCTGTGTAAGGAGCCGGCCTTCTGTCTTAACCAGTAGCACAATCCACACGGCTCTTTGTAGGAGCTCTTTGAGGCTTGCACTGCTGGTTTCTGGTCATTGCTCCCCAGGGTGTAGCACTGAGCCTGGTCTCCATTAGGACAGAGCACAATGTGCCCAGTCAGGAAAACCAAAGCTCATTCACAAAGGAACAACCTGCCATTCAGTGTCCTCTCTTACAGTATCCCTGCAGGCTGAACCCACTGACCTGAGAAATCAACACGCGTCGCTCCTGCTACATTTTGTGTAAAGGGATAGGTCACCTAAAAATAAAACATACTGTCATTTACTGTCACGTTCATCGTGGACTCAACACAAAAGGAGTTATTTAACAGAGTGTGCAAGCTGCTCTTTTTCATAAAATGAGCGTGCCTGAAACAGTGGTGAGGCTGTGTAAGGGCCCTAGCCCAGTCAGATTGATGGCTGGTCCACCCTATTATGGAGGACCAGGAGTGCCACATAAAAATAAAACGAAGAATCAATTAATTCATTTAATAATTCAAACATAAAAATGTATATAAATAAATCACTTTTATATGGGCAAATAAATAGACATATTTAAAGTTGTTTATTTAATTCATTTTTTAAAACGTAGATTAATAGACCAATTAAACAATAAATTTAAAAAATCTTTTTTTTAATGTATAAATGAATAGACATATTTAAAGTTGTTTAGGGCTGCAACTAACGATTATTTTGATAATCGATTAGTTGGCCGATTATTTTTTCGATTAATCGGATAAAAATCCTAATTTTCTTTTTTTTAAATTATTTTATTGACAAAAAACACATTATTGCACATCCTGCCCAATGTTCTTCAAACAAATGTGCCAAATGAATGCTATGAACACATACAGTGCTTAATGTCTCAGACTACGCGTCACAGAAAAGAAAACACAAATATTTTAGGGATCTGACAAAAAGTCATTATTAACACAATGTCCAAAAAAACGTTATATTTTGTTTGGCCTCCACTGGCTTTGATAACAGCTTGCATTCTTGCTGGCATTGTTTTCATGTACTTTACCACAGTCTCTGTTATTGACTGTAATTGGGCATCTGTAATCTGTAATCATCGATAATGACAATCGTTGTCGATGATTTTCATTATCGATTATTATCGATTTTATCGATTAATTGTTGCAGCCCTACTTGTCAGTTTACACATTCAAATTATTTCAAACCATAACAACAATAGCTTGCGCGCTGTTTTCAGCCGCACACACAGAGAACAGCGTTTCAGATAGTGTGTAACATCAAGCTGATTCGTCCTTCGCATCTCCTTGTGCTTGAATGCACACATTGACACACACACACACAAAATTTTGCCAAAATACCCATGTCGGCAAGTATTCTTGAAAACAGTCAGTTATGTTTTAAGTGAACTTAAAAAGTTGAGAAAGAAATCGGATATGTATCATTATATAGGATCAGTGCATTCTGTCTTAAAGTGTATTTCATTAATGAATAATTAATGATTAATTAAACAACAAAACAAAGCTTTAGCAAAGATTAAGCTATTATATTCATACAGTGAACACTATAATGCCATTTTATGTATAAAGTATATATGTAAATTTTTTATATTGAAATATCCAAAAACCACTTGCACAATGTTATATATTTATTATATATACATTATTCTAAATATTTCCAAGAATTTGTAAATTCAGAGAAACTGACCATTTTTAATAATCCCTCCCTTGTCACTTGCGCCTGTCAGTGACGTAATATCTGCGTTATCCCTGGTAAATAAAAAACAAAAATAGCTATATTGAGATATATAGGCTAGTAGTACATATTTTGAGCATGTCACAAGTTGTTTCAGTTTGTTTAACTTTTCCAGACTGGGCAAGAATTACAAAATGCTAATTTTTGCCTGGCATTATGGTGGTGAAATCCTGGTGGCTCGTTACATTTGAAGCAAGTTGTTTTCTGAACATTTCTTTGTCTTAGGTTAAGTAAAATGGGTGGATCTCTGTAGTTTCCTATAACTGTCAAAACAGGTGTGCCCAAAATGTTCCCTGGCTCCAAAGAACGGATGCCATTTTTATTTTTACACATCTAGCACTAACAATGGATTGCATAATTAACAGTATCAGCCAATTTTTTTTTTTTTAAAGCTTTACTGCATTAGTTAATGCAAAAACTCACATGTAATATTAATCTAGGTTCTTGTAGCATTTGATTATTTAAACATTAATAGTTTGACTTTAACATTAATGGTTTATAAACAAACATGAATTAACACTGAATAATAGTATATTTATAAATTCAGGTTAAACTAGGCTAATAAATTAAAAAAAATGTTTATTTTTTGTGTTCATAATAAGAAAATTTTGTTCAATCAAGGAGTGTAAGTGTTAATTACATTTCTGTTCTACTGTTAGACCTTACTTTATTTGTAACTTTTTAAGATTGTATTTGTTCAATCAAGGACTGTTAAAAGTGTTACAGTATGATTACAGTAAAAGAGTGTCAAAATTGATTAAATCCACCCTTTATCATGATTAATCACATACTTATCATGAAATTAAGCACTTGTCTTGTTTAACATTTTGTCGTCATTTGCTATATCCAGCAAGTAAACCATAAGATTGAAGGGTGATTCAAAACTGTATTTTCTACAAGCTTTTTTCAAGGTAAATTTAGGTGTCTTGCCAAAAAAGGACAGTTGGAGACTCACCAAATAATCAAATGATATAAGGATTCCATAATACATACATTTATGCAAACCAAAGCACTCATTTAAAAAAAAAAAAAAAAAAAAAACCTTTACAGGAAAAAACATTATTGAATGCATTGTATAGTGTGATTACAGTGCAGCTGCTATACCAAACAGGACCACAAACAAACAAACAAACAAAAAAAACACTGCATATGACTTGACTGCATATACCTACTACAGTTCAAGGATCCATTCAGAATTATTAAACACAGCAACATACGCATGACAACTCAAAATATTGTTCTGAATATCAATATAATGGACTCTTACTCTTACACATGTGCTTACTCTATGATTCCTTTAAGTCAATTCCACGTCTTGATTGCAATCATCATCCATTAAAACTTTACAAGCGAGATGCTGGTTTCCTTAATCTGCCCATAATGTGGTGAGATGTTTTGACGCTCTTTAGAAACAATCACAGAATATGTCAGAGCCCGTGTTTTAAAGCGAAACACACT
Organism: Zacco platypus; assembly: GCA_038088235.1. NCBI lineage: Eukaryota > Metazoa > Chordata > Actinopteri > Cypriniformes > Xenocyprididae > Zacco > Zacco platypus. The sequence continues at coordinate 2,734,200 of CM076086.1, read as the reverse complement.
AGAATGAATAACTGATTGAAAACAGAATGTGAGTCTATTCTAACGTGAGTCCCAAAGCCAAACCCTGATTTAATAAGCCTGGTTTTCTTTACATTAGTGCAGTTTTGGAATGATTTTTTTTAATGAATTCACTTTGGACTGAGAATTTTCCTAGACTTTAGCAAATGATTTTGATCACAAAGGATTTTAAGTTAATCATGTGTTAACGCGTCCAAAGCACTAAATTATTGTTAATAACCGGCTCTGAATATACACTATTCAGAAGTTTGGGGTCAGTTTCATTTTGTTTTTGAACGAAATTAATACTTTTATTCAGCAAAGATTAATTAAATTGATGAAACATGACATTAAATGCATTTATGATGTTACAAAAGATTTCTATTTCAAATAAATGTTGTTGTAGACTTCCCAAATGCTTTAAAAAAATGTTACTGACCCCAAACTTTTAAATGGAAGTGTAACTCTGAACAGTAAGAAGTACACTTGGTCTGCTGAAATATTGCTAACTGTAAATTCTCCTCTCTGAATTGACTATCTGCAGATTTTGAAACACTTGTCACAGGCCTGTAGCTCACTGTTGTGACTTGAATTTATTGTATCAACATCCCCTTTGTGCAGGACTTCTGGGATTGGAACCCAATGGAGCACATTGTACGGTTGTCTGTGTAAATCACTCAGAGGTATTGCTCATTCTTCAACACTTCCTCCAGGGTCGCACAGAAGAATCTGTAGAGTGAAATAGCGCAGCTGCTTTTGTTAGTGCTTTCATGTCTGCACATGTACAGTCCCATTCCCTCCCAAATCCAAATATAGTTCAGCGTTGACCCTCTTCCAAACCCTCTCAGCTTGTCCAGATGCACACAGGTACAGCTCTCATAAACACAACTGTTGTTCTTGCATCAGTTGAACTGTAAAGTTTGCTGCTCTGTCTTTGGAATTAAAAAGAGTTTGCATAATGATAACGTCAATCTGAGATCTTGTGTTTTGTTTGAACTAAAGTTTTCTGTCCGGTCACATGCATGGGTAAGGTAAACAGCGCTTGGCGTCAGGCGGCGTCACTGTTTGCAATCCACAGCAACACCAACTTTGTTTGTCATTTGACTGTTGCCTTGGAGATAACGTGGATTTTTTTGCATTTTGTGTACAGTTGGCTGCTGTAGAGACGAGTCACCCCAATGTCCAGCCGAACACTCCGAACATAGACTAAATAAACGTTTAGCAGATATAGGCCTACACATTTAAAATTCTTTATGTTTTAGGAAAACAGAATATTTTATAATAATACAAAATATTAATGGCTCATGTTAATGATTGCTTCTGACTAGCAAATTTTTTTTCCATAGCTGTGACGCAAAATAAAGCCGATTGACTACATGGGCTTTCACACCGGGTAATTATGCCCCCCGCGTTCCAAATGTTCCCCTAGACCAGGGTTTTTCAAACTTTTTGTGTGTGTGGACCACTATTTGTAATCAAAATATTTTGCGGACCACCTCATAACACACTTAATAAAATGTCTACTTCTACTGCTTTAGCAGTAGCGCCACCTGCAGATGTCGATTCTATAACTTTTTTGCTTGTGCAGAATTCATGGAGCTTGCTTTCGAAAAACTCGACTGGCTTGGACTTAAATTCGCCATGCCTGGTTTCCAAATGCCGGCGAAGATTTGCTGGTTTCATGCTCTCATTAGCCAGTGTCTCGTAGCAACAAACGCAAACGGGCCGGTGTAGCTGAAACCTAATGCTAAATAGCTTTCACAGTATTTTTTACTGTTGTTGTTTTCTGATGAATCTGGCTCATAGATGCATCCGACTCACTGTGAATCTCTTCATTTTCTGAAACTTCTGCCTCTTTCCTCTTCAGAGAACCTGTTGCTATCCACCGATCCATAACGACACCGAACTTGAACGTCACGGCCGAACACCACTGGCCTATTTTAGTAATCGCACAATAACTTGACAATTGAATGCAAATGTTATATCAATATAGGCCTACATATTCTTTTAATTTTTTTTCTAATGGGAATTTCCTGGTAAAATGAAGGTAAAATATTGTTTTATTTTGCCTTTCCATGGACCACCTGCAGTACCCTCACGGACCACAGTTTGGGAATGACTGCCCTAGAGCAGTGTTTCTCAAACTTTTTCAGCCCAAGGTTCACTTTATCTTCCAATTTTTTTCTGAGGACCACCTAACAGAATCCCACTCTAACACGCCCCCCAAAAACAACAAAATAGGAAGGATAAACTACATTTAAGTTTAATATGCAACTGTTTCAAGTCAAAAACTAATTATTCAAACACAAATGCAATGATATGATCCATTTTTTCGTTATTAAAACACACTGACGTCAACCCCCCCCCCCTCCGCCCGCGATCCGGTGCGGGTTAAGAGCTTGCCTAGTTTAGGTCATCTATTCGCGGACCACTAGGGGGCGATGGCGGACCACATTTTAAAAGAATTACTGCCCTAGAGTTATTTTCCCAAGCAAATTGGCCAATTCCAATACAGTTATTTTTCTTTAGGCAAATTTATTTGCTTTATAACAGGCAATCTGGCCTCAAAGGGTTAGTTGACCCAAAAATGAAAATTCTGTCATTAATTACTCACCCTTATGTCGTTCCAAACCCGTAAGACCTTCGTTCATCTTCGGAACACAAACTGAGATATTTTTTGATGAAATCAGAGAGGTATGTGACTCCTCCATAGATAGTTATATAACCTCCACTTTCAAGGTCCAGAAAGATACTAACGACATTGTTAAAATAGTTGACGTGACTGCAGTGGTTCAAAGTTAATTTCAGATTCAGATACCTCTCAGATTTCATCAAAAATAGTCCGGAATAGAGATCAGCCAAAATAAAACTTTCGCACTGGAGGAACGTTTTCATAGTTCCTATAATATAATGGCAGCTAATTCACAGTATTAATAAATACTGTATTATAAATAATAATACATTAACATGACTACACAAGACAGAAAAATGCTCTTGCCATAAAACATTTTCAGCTGGTTAAACTTGGAAATGAAAGTTCACCTGCTGCCTTTAAAATGTGAGTGAACTCAACTAAACATAAGTTAACTCAACTTGAAGATAACCTTTGTTTCAACTCAGAAATAGCCAAGACAATGTATTATTTTAAGTTAAACTTTAACTTAACTTTAAACTTTAAGGCAGCAGGTGAACTTTCATTTCTAAGTTTAACCAACTGAAAATGCATTACAGTGTTTTATATGTAATATGAGTATAATATAGTAAAATTTAGGGTTGCTAATGAATTAATCAATGATCAATTTAATTGTCGATAATAATTTAAATGATAAAACTTATCAGTAGTTGATTAAGCAAGGTCATCAAAACTAGAGTGCATTGGTGTGTGCGGCTCATGCGCAAAAAACATTAGGAAAAATGAAGTAAGTTACGTATTCTAAATTTATTAATGTCTTCAAGCCATGCGATGGATTAGGTAGGCTAGCTATTTATTTCAACTTATAATTAAGCAAGTGTATAAAAACCCTCCAAACAACTGATTTTACTGAATATAAGAACTACATGTGTAAACAAGTACTAAGATCCTGGATGATGAGTAATGATCTTCCAGTGCTGTTTCAGCTTGCATATGGTAAATCAAGACTGATCGATCGATTGATCCAATCCAAGTGTGCACCAGCTGTGGAACAGTGTCTGATTGGTCCCTACCCAAATGAACCCTCCAAATCTGAGATCCAGTTTCCATTGGTTGAACTTTCAAATGATGTTGGAAAATGCAATCGGATTCCGGAAATACTATATCTTTAGCCAAGCAGCATGTCATGTGATCTACGAATTATCTTATGTCGTTTTGAAAGATATGTAATCTACTATGGTTTACTAATGTTTCATGAAGTTAGAAACTAAAATGTGCCACAAAAGCAGCATAAACATCCATCGGCAGCGCTTTTTCATACAAATACTTGTAGTTTTTGAAATAAACTGAAACTGAAATAAATATGCATGTATTTTGCTAGTTGAGACCTTTTCAACAGTATATGACACAAGTCTGTAATGTACAAGGGTTTTACACGTAACATTTTCATGTAAAACCATTTTTTTTTCCACGCTGTGAAAATAGAGCATTTCTAATATGTCAGCAAGTTTAAAAGCGCTTGTTAAGTGATGGTCATATTCCCTATATTAGAAGCTTAGCAGTTTCCATTCTAAGCTTTAAAATGACAACTTTTTTTGTGTTGGTTAAAGCAAGTGGTTGTTAATTAACGTCATAACTTAGTTGCGTCCCTTGCTTCGGATTTAAAAGGTTAATGATTAATCAGTTAATTGATCGTTATTTAAACAACAATTGATTATGGGAATTTATGTAAATTGACATCCCTAATCTAATGTATCTAATGACAATATTGAGAAGAATAGGTACTAGTGCTGCAACGACGCGTCGACGTCATCGATTACGTCGACTACGAAAATACGTCGACGCATCACACTGTTTACATTCATCTCGCGTAATGGCGAGAAAGTTCCATTCTATCACAAAAACCCAGACCACGATTATCAAAAGTATGGGAATACTTTAAACAGAGGCCAAATAAAATGGTCCTTTGTTCCCTTTGCAGAACCGAAATGGCGTACCATCATGAAATTGGATCTCTGCCAAATTTTTGCGCGCGTGAACTGAGTTGAGAAATTCTTCGTCTCGCAAATAAGAAAATATTTCGAGCGAACGAATCAGTTTTGCATTTCAAAGAAGTTTATTTGGATGTGCGCGGACGTTCTCTTTCGCACGTGCAAGGTTTGAGTTGCTCGCGCTCCTGATTCCCGCCCCGCGCGCTCGCTAAGACTCGCTGCATTACAGACAGAACAAGAGGAAAAACACATGGTTCAGGAGACGTTTGTTCAATGGCTTGAACACTATCAAAGTTCCTTTAAGACTGTATAGAAAGTCTTTGACACTCTTCATTTTAAAGTTCAAATGTCTACCACTGGACGAGCACACAAAAGTGGCTTATTTTTAATCACAATCAAATCGTATTGTTGCATAATGGCGTGTCCCAGTGTTTCTACACCTCAATGAACTGCTAAATTAGTTCTAACTTCTTACGTAAAAAAAGATCACTAGATTAATAAAAAAAAAAAAACCTTACTAAAAATAATCGTTAGAGTAGTCGACTAATCGAAAAAATAATCGTTAGATTAGTCAACAGAAAAAATAATCGTTAGTTGCAGCTCTAATAGGTACACATACATTTATTGTAATAATAATGGGGGAAAGAATTGTCAAATAATGCAAAAAACAAACACTTTGGATAGTTTTTACTTTTTTTGTATAATACATATCACTTGCAAGTTTGACTTAACACAGACTTGTTGACTTAACATGTATAACCCTGTGGATTTTTGTAAACTTAACAAGTGATTTTATTTTCTTGCTGGTTGGTTTTGTGACTGTTGATGTATCCCCACTCTACATGAGTAACTTTTTCCTTTTACCGGCCTTTATCTGCCATTTCTTTATCATTTTACACAATGTTCTCCTTGCGCACATCTCTGCCTCTTTAGCCAGCATTTTTTCACAAGGTTTTGCGATTTGTTTTGCTCTGCAGACACATTGTGTCCATAAATAGCTTCGCATGTGAATGCTGCCAAACAGTTCGAGATGATTGAAACTTGAAGCGTGAATAACCACAAACTTTATTTGAAGTTGAGAAAGGATGTCTTCAAATTAAGCATGAGCGTTCAAGATCCTCTCATGTTTTTTTTTTTCTTCCTCATTGTTTTTTCATCTTTGTTTTTCAGGTAATTTTGCTCATTAAACCACCATTCATGAGCGCGTCTGGCTTGATTTAACAGTCATGGATGACAAGGCCTCGGTGGGGAAAATTAGCGTGTCCTCCGACTCTGTGTCCACCCTCAACAGTGAGGACTTTGTCCTGGTTTCCCGCCTGGGGGATGAAACCCCCTCCACTAATAATGGTAGTGATGATGAAAAGACAGGACTGAAGGTAAGAGTAGATAGAAAATGGACAGGGAGATCTTCTGCTTTGGGAGCTATTGATAGGTTATTCTTTTAGTTAAGTTATTTTTGACAATAATAGTAAACTTACTCTCAAATATATATTTTTTAATTAATGACATTTCTGATCTTCAAACAGTTGTTACTCTGCCAGAGATCCCCTGTCATTTTTCATTTCCATCATAACCAAATATAGATGTTTCTTGGTGTGATTAATGAAATCATATATATATATTTTTTTTGATTACTTGAAATTTTGAAAAACAAAACTTCAAAATATGTTCAATATTCTTTTATCACATGTTGGAATAAAGATCTGAACATGGCCTTGAGCAACATTCAAGGGAATTTTAGTTTAATTTTAGTTATTTTTTGACACCTAATAAAGTTACTCTCAAATCCTGATATATATATATATTTTTATTTTTATTTTTATTTTTTTTTTTATTAATGACATTTTTGAACTTCAAACAATTGTTACAATCCTCTGTCATTTTTCATTTCCATCATAACCAAATAGATTCTTGTTGTGCTTAATGAAGTTATTGGGTCATTCTGTCAAATCAACCAAATTTCGCAAACTTCCCCGGCTCAAATTTTTGATTTTGTTAATATTTTTTCCTGAAGAAGGAAACATAAATAGTGATGAAAGCTAAAATAATAAATGTCATGGATGTATATTCACTGAGTAATCCACTATTTTGGATCAACACAATTGTACAGAATAAACCTCTGAGTGTCATAAATATTGTTTTTCCAAAGTTTGCTTGCCTCTCACTCAGTTTTAAAGATATCTCAATATGATTTTAGATTCTGATTTTAGACCATTTTTTTTTAAATATTTATTTTCAAGGCCCTATACGGTTCAGTTCCATATATGTGGGGTTTTCAATGTGACTCAATGTTTAAATAATTGAATTTTACCCATCTTCAATGGTCAAAGACCAAATGTGGTTCACTTTGCACACATGTCTGAAGAATAAATAATGTTGAAACTAGAAATGTATCTCGTTTCAACAATTGCTTACAAAATATTGCTGAGCGCCAAAAATCCACTGAAATGTTGTTCTTGTGTATTTATAAGAATTTATATTTGAATAAGTTTCAGGGATATTTGGAAGAAAGCCTTTTGTTAATTTTAACCGCTTCTGAAGCGGTTCAAAGTGACCCACATTTGGTTTTGGACCACTAAAAATGTGTACAATCGACCAGTTTACTCATGGAGTCGCATTAAGATCTCCATATCTCTTAGAATGAACCATATAAGGCCTTTAAAATAAAGATACCAAAAGAAAAGTTTGATAAGAAACAGAATCTAGAAGAATATTAATGTATCTTTAATACTTCTTAAATTACAGGCATACAAACTTGGGGCAAAAAGCACAAGAAGTCAACAGTCACTGTTGGCATATAATGTAACAACAATTGCTAAAGTCAACAGATTTAACTAATAGACCTACCAATCTCGTGTAAAAATAAAAAAAAAGTAATTTTTATCTCCTGTAATTTGGCTCCAAATCTCAGGTGAAAATTGTCATTTTGACCCCCCTCTACAAAATAGTGGATTACTCAATACGTATACATCCATGACATTTATTAATTTGGCTTGCTTTTTCATGTATGTACTACTTTCACCAGTAAAAAAAAAAAAATTTTTAGCTGGGGACCTCTGGTTGTGTTGACACTGAATGACCCTGTAGGGGATTTTTCACTAAAACAGTAAATGAATTGATTTCAAAGTTCTTTGGAAAATTGCAACATAGGATTTGACAACACTTTATCAAACTAAAATATGGAGGGGTACGAGCCTTGAATAGAGAAATTATAGGAAATTTAAAAATGAGAAAATAATAATTTAAACCGACAATAAAAAAATTAAAGCTATTATAATATATCCTTAGAACAAGTAAGATTTTTTTTTATTTAAAAGTTCCCCTGATTGAGGAATCACCCCAATAAGGTTATTAGCAAGTAAAGTTTGCACCACTTGGTTTGGTTGTTCAAAGGTGCTAATGAGATTTTAAATGTTCACATCCATTCTGACAGCCACTGTCAGGAGGCAGACTGCACATTTTATCTTGTCATCCTCATTTTATGTTTTGTTTTTCTGCTTAGCCTGTGTCCTGACTTGTCCATTTCTCACATTACGCCACACCACACGAGTGCTGCTGAAATCTATGTCCAGTTCATATCACTTTTGAGTTTTTCCAACCTCTGAATCCATTGATTTGGTGTGACGGCACTACATTGTGTTCTTTGGCCGCGTCCCACTTTCATGTGTTTTCAGCTATATGTACAAATGTTCAAATATATAATTCCATAGTATCATGGTGGCCCACGGTAGGATGTTGCATCCATACAGGTCGCATTCATTCATGGACCAGAATTCATGGAGATTTCAACTACGTCTGTTTTCAGATCTTGCGGTCATGATGCTTGTATGTTTATTGCGTCGTCACTATTTAGCTTTCTTCTTAAATGGATATGTTCATTTCAAGTCTGTTGATTCATATATTCATTTGATCATGGCTATGGACCAGCCAACTTTCAGATGTTGTTCTTTTTCCTGTGATGCTTGTTTTCATTCGTCAGATTTGGTATTAAAGGAATAGTTCACCCCCAGACCAACACATTTACTCATTCTCATGTTCCAAACCTGTTAACTTTATTTTTGTTTTTACCAAGAAATAATCATAAAAACCTATCAAGAAAAAGTCACTTCGATTGTATGCAAAAGAGCAGCGTGAACATTCTACAAAATATTTTGCGTGTGTTTCTTGGTAGAAAGAAAAGTCATATTGGTTTGAAATGATATGAGGGTGAGTAAATAATATCTGGTTAATAATTTGGCCAAAACAAAGAGGGCATCATCACATTTTATGTAGCGAGATTCCTATTCTACTACGGCAGGTAAAAGTGAAGACGCTTGGTTGCCATATTCTTTTATAGTCTGTCGGTCATGATGTAGAGAACGTTCTATCTCAGTTAACCCATTCATCACCATTCTCTCACCTATGTAGGCGTCTCGCATCTCTTAAACACTTTGTTTGTTACACAGGTGATTTCTGAGGAAGGGGTCAGCTTTAAGGTCAGTCTTTATCTTTTCCTCTCTCACTTCCTCTGTGGTGATACTGTGTCTTTGTGCTTTGTTCCTGATTGGCTGATCGGTTTGATTGGCGGCTTCACTGGCCTGTACAGCAGCTGTGTGTGGGATATAAGCGGGACTTTGACAATGTGATTGTGCAGTGCTCAGTAGAAAGTTTATAGGCTTTTGTTTTGTGTCTGGTGCTTTTGCTGTTTATCTCATTCCAGGCCTCTTAGTCCAGTCACCATTTAGTCCCAACAGTGTTCAGTCCATGCTAGATACCTCTGGCTTGTATGCTAAATCGCTTTTGTTGTACTTTTGTAACAATTTTTTAAAGAAAACTGAACGCATTTGACAGAAATGCATATTTTGAGGTTTTTCGTGGAGGTCACCTGCTTAATCATCTGCTCTCACTGAACTTCCTGGCATTGACACGTGCAACTCTTGCGTGTTCAGAGATCTATCTTTTCCATCGCCGTCATCTTGGCTGTAATGAACACAAACCGCACCCTCTGTCTCTTCAGCTAATCACAGTAACGGGAATTATGATCAGCGACGATCTGCTGAATTACAAACTTCCTGAAGTGAAGCAAAATTAAAAACGTTCATCATCATTGATTTTAAATCCAGTGTGAATCATTCATTTTTGTTATATATTGGGCTGTCAAATTTTGATTGAATAAATCACATTAATGAATTAATACAATGAATTAATTGCAATTAATCGTATATCAATGTTTGCGTAGAAAAGCCCCTAAAGGACCCAAAATGGAGAAATGAACCAATGCAATGTCATTTCAAACAAAATCATGCCTAAAACAAAGTTTGTTTTTCAGGAGTTAGGAACAGCTTGCCAAAATTAACTAAACCACCTTACGAGCGGTAAACGCCTTCGAACTATCATTGATTTGTGACGTAATAGGAGGGTGTGGCTCTGAGGCTCCGCCTTCATTGACATGGAAATCTTCTCCAGTTCATTTCTTCTGTTCAGTCTGTCGAGGTCAGATGTGTAAAAACATGAGCACACTGCTTTATAGAAGAAATTGCAGTTGTACTTGTAATTTACAGTGACATAGACACTGCATGTTTACTACTGTAACACCCATTTTCACGCGAGCATTCACACTGGAAGCGTTTGTACAGCGTCACAGCAGCGGCTCCAAGCTACATACAAAGTGAGCATTTCTTTTCAAAGACTACTATACATTTTGTTTTTATAAGTTGGTCATTTATAAACTTGATAGCGTTGAAAGTTTAACACTCTAAAAACATCCATGTCATCCATTGCATCAATTACGAATGAGGTAAGCTTTGTGTTTACGTCATCTGCCGCATGCATGTTTACAAGACAGCAAACTCTGCGAGAAAAGACTGCAAGACTGTCTGTGTAATAACTAAAAGGAATTATATACATATAATATTAGTCTTTTATAATACACCATACTTTCACCCGAACTGAATAGTTAAAAACAAGATTAAATGGGTAAATCTTACATAAATATTTTTGATTCTTAATTTTCTTTGACATACTCCAGTTCTTGTTAAAACACACATGACATGCACTCAACAGCACAGCAAAAATACCCCGAAACAATCACAGCTGCTCATGCAACGCTTCGGCTCGATGCTCAAACGCTGCTTCTGCTCCCAGTGTGAATGCACTCATTGGTTAACGTGCACTCTGAAAAATATATGCGCCACTCATGATTGCGGTATGAAACGGCTGTAAAGCTGCTATAATGCAGTCTATTGCATAAAGTGCTATATAACTAAAAGTGACGTGACTTTAATGGAGGGCTGAATTGATGAGCGAGTGGAAACATATCCACATATTATCAGATGCTTTCTTAACTGCTGTTTTCTCACCTCTGATACATTTTTGAAGTGTTTCTGCTATTGATATGATGGCTCACTGAACATCTAAATGTGGGTGGCATCAGGATGATCGCTAACAGTATATTGCCGTTCAAGTATTTCAGACTTATTTTTACCACTAAGGGTGCGTTCACACTTGTAGTTCGGTTGGTTTGGTTGGTTTGGTCCGGACCAAAAAACAAAAACAAAACATATAGTCCTGGTCCGCTTAAGTTACCGACCAAATGCATAAGGATACGGTCACAACCTGATTGGTCGGCTTTTATGACGGATATTTCGCGACGGAGCTCGCTTACCGAACATTCAAAACAATGCTGTGTTCTGGATTAAACACCATCATTTTATGCGTGTACATATGCTTTATTTTTACCAGCTGAGAACTCACGAAGAGCTCATAAAATGTTCAAAACATTCAAAACAGCAGCAGGATTTCCTCCGTTGTGTGCAGAAACAGAAACTTCACCTCCTCGTTGCTCCACGTTTGCCCTCGACTCATTTTGGATACACTGATCTTTCCGCGTCGTCAAATCAGCTGACTTGTAGCGTCGCGTCTTGTGACATCACGTCCTGTTTTTGGTTCGTTTACATGTCTTTGGTCCGTGTTACGTTCATATATCAATCGAACCGCACCAGAGTTCGTTTTGAAGCGGACCGAGACCCATCTTTTTAGCGGTCTCGGTCCACACCAGGGTTCGGATGGCAGCGTTCACATATGTTCAAACGAACCGCACTAACTGAGCAATCGCACCAGGGTTCGTTTTAATCGAACCAAACATGAAAAGTGTGAACGCACCCTAAGTGAAGAACAAAAAAGAACTTGGCCTGAGTATAGGCTATGTCTTGAATGTGCACATTTAATAAAATCCTTAATAAAACTAGAAAAGTTATTTTTTTCAACAGCAGTGAGTGATTTTGTCTTTGTCTTTTGTTCGATTAACAGTAATGACTGCAGCAGATTTATTAGGCTGCTGTCACTTTAAGAGGTGCACGGATCCAATATACTGTTCCACATGTGTTTTCTTTCTCAACTGTTTACATTCACTTAAGACATAACTGACTGTGTTTACGAGGATACTTACCAAAACGTCATTTCGACTTATTTGTGTGTAGGCTATTTGACCGTTTAAGTGTGTATCTGAAGCCCACTGTATACTTTACTCATGCTCCTTCCACCCAGTCTCGGAGTGCGGACACAGAAAAACCGGCCTAGTGAACAGTATCTCTTTCGCGGCTTAATGCGCTTTTAATAACACTGGTTAATATCAAGCACATCCTGCAGTTTAGCAACAGTAGACTGAATTTTACAACACTCACTTATTTGGATGTTAAGTTTGGCTTACAAAGGAATGAAAGCGCACGCTGTATAGGAAAGGAAGGTGCACTGGATGGAATGTGGCACAATAATAATTTTTGTTTTCATAATCGTTGGAAGCCAAAATCGAAATTGAAAAATCAATTATGAATAATCGCACAGCCCTATTCAGAGGGTGTAAGTAATTTAATTGCATTAAAATATGTTAAATTGACAGCCCTACTTTTCAGCTAATAGGCCTTACACCATATCTACATGGAGCAAGTGACAAACGCAAGTAGAAAGTATTTCAATCAGTGATTCTGTCTACACAGTGTGACGTGACAGGTCACCAGCAGTAATGCCTTGGTCTATTTCTTACATACTTCCGACAACAGGATAAATAGTATATATAGATGACATTTAATTTTTAATTAAATAATTAAATTTTTTTACAAATAAAAACAAGGCTGTGAAGGATAGTTGCTTGGTTTGTTCAGTGGGCTGCAGTGATTTTAAATTTGTTGTCCATTGCTGATGACAATGAAAATGTTTTATTAAAAAAATCCTAATGACCAATAACTTTTTTTTTGTGGAAAATCGCTACAACCTTGTGACAGTACAACATATTGAACATACATGTTTGTCTCTCACAGCCTCGTTTTTATTCGAAAATTTATTCGTGAATATACAGTTTTCCACTGATTAATCCTTATGGTCGAGTGCTATCCAGTCCGTTCATCCTATTGAGCCTATATGTGTCTCAGATGAGTCGTGGAATGACTGTACTGAGGGGTCTGTGTGTGTGTGTGTGTGTGTGTGTTCAGATTGTGGGGAACGGCAGTGAGCAGGAGTTACAGCAGGAGCTGGAAGATGTGCTGATGGACCCTTCGGTAACTGAACTGGTGGGCGGACCGGACCAACTGGTTGGGGGTGACCATGGCTATCCCACTACAGCTGCGCCATCACGGTCCAGCTCAATACCCCCTAAACTTGAGATAGTGCTGCCCGTTCAGGGAGCTCAGGAGAGCGAACTCAACGAGAGATCTTACAGGGGTAAACGATACAAAAACTACTGTACAGACTATCTGCAAACCTCCAATGCAATGAATACCTGAACATGACATGGCGTTTCCCACCCATTTTACTTCTTAGAAATTAAATGGGGTGCATTTTGATTTCATGTTGACTTTATAGGCCTGTTCACAACCAAGTCTGTCGTCGCTTGAGATACTAATGGGTTCTAATTAGATTATTTTCAGAGGCGCTGTAAATGCAAACCAGTAATTGGCTGGTTTTAAATAACAATATTAAAAAAATCTAATAAATTCAGATATATATTTAATATTTTATAAAACACTACTGATTTGTATGACATGCACCTTTAAATATGCATAGCAATCACATTTCAAAACCATTTTTGTTATGTTCAGAAACGTAAAAATAGCCAATAGTAAAATCTTGTCATGAATTCTACAGAGAAAAGTATGTGGAGTCAGTGTGACACATGCAGGTAGTGCCATCTGCTGGTCATTTATCAAGGTGCAAATATACCTGTTTAATTTTGACAAATACATACATAGGCACTATTTATTTTGTACAAAATAAATAGCATTTAAGCAGAAGCATCCAGATTAAAAGATCATGAGAATCATAAATTAAGTCAAGCGTGTCCAAAATGTTGTGCTTAAAAGATTCTTCTAATGTATCATCACTTCCTCCATCCCATCACTTCCTGTAGATGAGCCCTCTGACTTGAGTCCTGGTACCCCTGTCCCGGATGAAGACAGCGTAGTGTTCAGTAAACTGACGTATTTAGGCTGTGCTTCGGTGAACGCCCCGCGCAGTGAGGTGGAGGCCCTTCGTATGGTCAGCATCCTCCGCAGCCAGTGCCAGATGCCCCTGGACGTCACCCTCTCCGTGCCCGGAGTCTCAGAAGGCACCGTCAGGTAAGTTGGGAAGCTACAGACAAAAGCCACAAAGACATGAAATGGTGGTAGCTGAAAAATTGTTGGTTCATACACCGTAAGAGATAATGTAATATATCCCATCAGGCTGCTGGACCCTCAGACCAGCACTGAGATTGCCAACTACCCCATTTACAAGATCCTCTTTTGTGTTCGCGGCCACGACGGCACGCTGGAGAGCGACTGCTTCGCCTTCACAGAGAGCCACTACAACTCCGAGATCTTCCGCATCCATGTCTTCCGCTGTGAGATCCAGGAGGCGGTGAGACAAACACAATTGCACTTTACACATGGATTTGTAAAGGAAGTTTGTGAAACGATATTTGTGAGGAAATTATTGATTGAATCTTATGAATATATATATATATATATATATATATACTTTATTAAAATTATATCTAAAATATATTTTGTATAAAAAAAATAAATCGCTGTGACATTATTTCTTATGATAATTAAGCAGATTTCCCAAGAAAAAAAATGAAGGAGTTTAGTATTATGTTAACGAGAATTAAAAAAAAAAATTATAACAATGAGAATTCTGGTGAACAGTGTATTTTAATTGTGATAAAAATCACAAAGATAAAAATCTAATAATAGGCAAATGTTTTCATTTTTTTTCCTTTTGATTTTGGAGTCAAATATGATCTGGGCCTGTTCTCTGTTGATATATGCTTGTGTCGGGAATTTTTTTTCTTCCTGATAGAATGATTGCAGTTTTCTGGTTTAGTCTGAAGGGGGGGCACTTGTAGTTAGCATTTGCTCTGTGATCAAACCTTTTGCTTCCATTCTGTATGACAAGCTCAGCTGTGAAGTTAAATTTAGCCTGAAATACTCCCAACATGATCCAGTTCCTTTTGTACAGGCATACTCACAGCTCAGCTTGAGGGAGACCACAGTCATGCAGACAAATCTGTTATTATTTAAATTTAAATTCACATTCCTTTTATTATGCATGACTGATCAGTGGACATTATTCTAAAGGGAAATATATATATATACACACACACACACACATATATATATACAGTGCACTCCACAATTATTGGCACCCCTGTTTAAGATGTGGACGTGGACTTCTAAAAATTCTCCTTTTTTTTTAAACAACATAGAACCCAAATGCAAAAAAAGAGAAAAATCCAACCTTTCATTTAAGTACATTACTTTGGTGGTTAAAAAAAAATCACACATTTAGAAAAAAAAAACTTGAAATCATGTGTCCCACAATTATTGGCACCCCTAACAATTCCTCTGAAAAACTTAATTGCTTTTTTTTTTTTAAATATACTTTTCTGTAGTTGCTTAAGTTGGTCAGGGTATCTAGGAACTTTTAATTAGTTCCTGTTTCGCTGGGGTATAAATATGACTTGACACAGAAGCCTAATTCTCTTACCCTTTTGTCAACATGGCAAAGATAAGAGAACACACCGTTCAAGTAAGGCAGATGTGTGTCAACCTTCATAAATCAGGCAATAGCTACAAGAAAATAGCCCCTCGCCTTAACTTGCCCTTATCTACAGTTAGAGGAATCATTAAAAAGTTTAAAACAACTGGAACAGTGACAAACAAGGCTGGAAGAGGTCCCACGTTTATCTTGCCACAACGCACAGTGAGGAGGATGGTAGAAGTACCTAAGCTCACTGTCAGAGAATTGCATCAAAGAGTGGCATCTTGGGGTCACAGAGTCTCCAAAACAACCATTATGCCAACAAGCAGTTTGGGAGGCATGCACGGAAAAAGCCTTTTCTCACTAACACTCACAAACGTAAACATCTGGAGTTTGCTAAGCGGTACTGGGACTTCAACTGGGATCGTGTGCTTTGGTCAGATGAGACTAAGATTGAGCTTTTTGGCAAAAAACACTCTCTATGTGGGTCTGGCGTGAAACAAAAGATGAGTATGCCGAAAAGCACCTCATGCCCACCGTGAAGTATGGTGGAGGATCTGTGATGCTGTGGGGCTGTTTCTCTTCCAAAGGCTCTGGGAACCTTGTTAGGGTGCATGGCATTGTGAACACTTTGAACTACCAGGACATTTTAAATAAAAACCTGATGGCCTCCGCCAGAAAGCTGAAGATGGGTCATCATTGGGGCTTTCGGAAGGATAATGATCCAAAACATGTGGCAAAATCTACACAAAAATGATTCAGCAGTCACAAACTCAAGGTCCTCCCATGGCCATCTCAGTCCCCAGACCTCGACCAATCGAAAACCTGTGGGGCGAGCTAAAGAGGAGAGTGCTTAAGAGAGGACCCAGGACACTGGATGATCTAGAAAGATTGTGCAATGAAGAATGGTCAAATCGGGGGTGCCAATAATTGTGGGACACATGATTTCAAGTTTTTTTTTTTTTTAACCACCAAAGTAATGTACTTAAATGAAAGGTTGGATTTTTCTCTTTTTTTTTTTTGGTTTTTTCATTTGGGTTCTATGTTGTTTAAAAAAAAAAAGGAGAATTTTAGAAGTCCACGACCACGATATATATACACTCACACATATACATTTATAAATATATTAAATGTAATTTGTGAATATATCCATGTAAATCAAAATATATAGTTATAAACCTGAATATATAAATATAAGTCTGAATATATAGTTATACCTCTGAATATAAAAATATAAATCTGAATATATAGCTATAAATCATAATATATATACATAATATATAAAATGATATATTCAGACAGATTTCCATTTATAGATTCAGGTGTGTATATATATATATATATATATATGTAAATGTGGCGTGAGAATTACTCTGAGTCTAATCGCGAAGGTTTCTGAATTCTGCGGACCATAATGCAGCCTAGTTTTAATTATATATTTATATATCTGTAAATAAATCTTGTATATCTGTCTGCAGAATTCAGAAACCTTCGCGATTAGACTCACAGAGTAATTCTCACGCCACATTTAAGTATTTATATCTGTTAATTTATGTTTAATGATGATGAATACATGTACACAAACTATAGCATTACAATTGAGATTTTTGTCTCTGAAAACATTAAACTCACTAGTCCAGTGGTTCTCCACTAGTTTGGCTTTGAGACCCACAGTTTCCCATGGTCATGAAACTGTGACCCAAATTTGTAGGAATTTGAACCAAGCAAATTTATTTCCCAAAAATTGACACGCATATTAATATTGCCCTCTCTTTACTTAACATGAACATACATTGTAAGAATATCACTATCATTGATAACAGTTTAAGGTATATTTCAGGAGTGTATGATACATTGTTGCATAGAGATATCATGATAAAAAAAAAAATGCAATGATATACACTCACCTAAAGGATTATTAGGAACACCTGTTCAATTTCTCATTAATGCAATTATCTAATCAATCAATCAATCACATGGCAGTTGCTTCAATGCATTTAGGGGTGTGGTCCTGGTCAAGACAATCTCCTGAACTCCAAACTGAATGTCAGAATGGGAAAGAAAGGTGATTTAAGCAATTTTGAGCGCGGCATGGTTGTTGGTGACAGACGGGCCGGTCTGAGTATTTCACAATCTGCTCAGTTACTGGGATTTTCACGCACAAACATTTCTAGGGTTTACAAAGAATGGTGTGAAAAGGGAAAAACATCCAGTATGCGGCAGTCCTGTGGGTTGTTGATGCTAGAGGTCAGAGGAGAATGGGCCGACTGATTCAAGCTGATAGAAGAGCAACTTTGACTGAAATAACCACTGGTTACAACCGAGGTCTGCAGCAAAGCATTTGTGAAGCCACAACACGCACAACCTTGAGGCGGATGGGCTACAACAGCAGAAGACCCCACCGGGTACCACTCATCTCCACTACAAATAGGAAAAAGAGGCTACAATTTGCACCAAAATTGGACAGTTGAAGACAGGAAAGATGTTGCCTGGTCTGATGAGTCTCGATTTCTGTTGAGACATTCAGATGGTAGAGTCAGAATTTGGCGTGAACAAATTGAGAACATGGATCCATCATGCCTTGTTACCACTGTGCAGGCTGGTGGTGGTGCTGTAATGGTGTGGGGGTTGTTTTCTTGGCACACTTTAGGCCCCTTAGTGCCAATTGGGCATCGTTTAAATGCCACGGCCTACCTGAGCATTGTTTCTGACCATGTCCATCCCTTCATGACCACCATGTACCCATCCTCTGATGGCTACTTCCAGCAGGATAATGCACCATGTCACAAAGCTCAAATCATTTCAAATTGGTTTCTTGAACATGACAATGAGTTCACTGTACTAAAATGGCCCCACAGTCACCAGATCTCAACCCAATAGAGCATCTTTGGGATGTGGTGGAACGGGAGCTTCGTGCCCTGGATATGCATCCCACAAATCTCCATCAACTGCAAGATGCTATCCTATCAATGTGGGCCAACATTTCTAAAGAATGCTTTCAGCACCTTGTTGAATCAATGCCACGTAGAATTAAGGCAGTTCTGAAGGCGAAAGGGGGTCAAACACAGTATTAGTATGGTGTTCCTAATAATCCTTTAGGTGAGTGTATATCGTTGATGTAAACAATATGATTTGCAATAAAGAGTTTGTTTCATCCAAGGCTCAGCTGTATTCATAAGGTATAATTCACCCAAAAATGTAAATTCTGTCATCATGTACTCACCCTCATGTCGTTTTAAAACCTATAAAAACTTTCCTTCAACTTCCAAACACAAATGAAGATATTTTATATACTACCTGAAAGATTTCTGTTCCTCCATTTAAAGTCCATTCCTCCAAAACTTAACAGATCCAAAAAAATGTCATAAAGGTTTCTTAAAAATAATCAATCAAGTGGTCTAATCCAAATCTAAGTCTTCTGAAGAGACGCGATGGCTTTGAATGATGAACAGACTTGTGGCAACACAAACGCTCAAATGCTTGAATGACGAGCAAAAGCAACACGGCAGTGAGTAAATGCAGAATTAAAAATTTTGGATGAACTAACCATTTACAGTTTTGGGAATGGTCATTTTGACATGCTTTCTTGCGATTAGAACAGTGATTGATTGCATACGCACTGGAACGGCACTCCTTAAAGTGAAAGCGTAAAAATCATTTAAATCACCATATCTCATTTAGTTTTAGTAGTCGATTGATACTAGTTTAGTAGTAATCGTCACATGAGCGTATTCACCCTTGTAAATCTCTTAAATAGCAATCCCGAACTAGTATAAATACAAAGATAGCAGTAAGTTGGTATTGGCCACCGGCCATTAAAATATAGAAAACAACAAAATAACTGAAAATGAAGTGGTATTTTGGAAACTGTATAAACACCAGTAAACTGTAATTTGTTCATTCTTTTTGACTACACACTCCAAGATCCACTTAAAATGGTCTTGTGAACCATTTTTAGCTGAGAAACACTGTACTATTCAACCTCCCTAAATGACTAGTTGATTGTTGGATGATTTGTTGGCCATCTTGAGACATCACTATTGTTTATGGACTACAACGTTAACAGGAAAACAGCTGTGTATTTCTATCTTTGTGTGCTAATGAGTGTGTTGATAACCTGAGAACAGAGCGACTGTGAGTCACTGTAATTCAGCCTGTGTCACCGGAGACTGTTTTGACTCCAATCACTGAGATGTGTGTGTATGTTTGTAGGTCAGCCGAATACTCTACAGCTTTGCCACAGCTTTCCGCCGATCAGCCAATAAAGCGGCACTCTCAGCCAAGGCGCCGCCCCTTACGCCAGACAGCGATGTCTTCACCTTCACCGTCAGTCTGGAGATCAAAGAGGATGATGGGAAGGGGACATTTAGGTGAATCACTTTGCTTCTCTCCCTCCATTAAAGTTCATTCAGGTCTCCCGATTCCTCCCCGTCCATATCTGAGTTTAACCCCCGGAGGTCTCGTTTCTAACTGCATAATTGAATTAGGTGTTATTTTCTGGTATCCAGCCTTCGGAAGTCATCTGCCCTATTTTGATGAAGGAAATGATAAAAATAGAAAAATCTGCAGTTCCTCCACCTCTTCTTCTCTTTCTCTGAAGTGTCGACACATGCTTCCTGTCATTTATCATCCCTTACATCTTCGCCTCATTCCTCCGCCCTACACAGAGTTCTATTAACACAAATTTGCAGCAGACCTGCACTGTAAAGCGGTGAAAAAAACTCGCTTCAAAGGAAACGTTTCCTTACTTGGCTTGTTAACATCTGTGAAGAATCATTGTTCAGTGTAACATGCACTGACACACATGTCCCTGTGTGTGGAATATTCTAAATATAAAATTGTTATTAATATTATTATATTAATTAAATGTAATATTAATTATGATATTACAGTTAAATTAAAAATTGAGCCGTTTGTAAACCTTTTAGCGGTCTATATAACAATGGGTTTACACTAGCTTTTTCAATGCTGAACAAAAAAGACAAAAAGAGAGAAAAGTATTTAAGGGAAGGGCCCAAAATAACCTCGCTGTCTCCATCAGCTCTGATGCTCCAGAGAGACTGTCCCTGATATAAATGGACTGCAAGTCACTTTGGATAAAAACAACAGGAAAAAATGTCAGAATTACCTTGAAAGGTTTATTCGCTCCATTTGGATGCAAGAGATGCATGTTCGCTTTTGCTAAGACTGTTCTGAATGTATTTGTTCTACCATTCAGATTTTTAAAACTAAAACAAACTTTCATTTAGCAAGGACACATCAAAAGTGACAGTAAAGACATTTACATTACAAAAAAAAAGTTTCAAATAAATACTGTCCTTTTGAACTTTCTATTCACAGAAAACGTAAAAGTGTATCACGGTTTCCACAAAAATATTAAGCAGCACAACTGTTTTCAACATATGATAATATTTAGAAAAAAATAATGATTTCTGAAGGATCATGTGACACTGAAAATGCTGAAAATTCAGCTTTGCATCACAGGAATAAATTACATTTTAAAATATATACATATGGAAAACACTTCTTTAAATTGTAATATGTCATAAAATTACTGGTTTCATTTCTGATCAAATATATGGAGCTTTTGTGAGCATAAAAGACTAAAAACAGTAAGAAATCTTACCAACCACAAATGTTTGAATTTTAGTAAGCATAACAATTCTACAAATCTAATTTTATAATCGGATTTATAATCCTAATAAGAACAAATGTCACATAATTTTCAATAATGAAAACAACTTTTTACTTTCTGCATGAATCACAGATTTACTCAACTTTAATCTTCAATTTATGATAATTTCATTAAAAATAAATGTTTGCTACAGATTTATTTTGCTACAGTAATGAGCATCTAATGAGAATCACCATTGAGAATAATGTGAATTCTCGAAATGTATAATTTAGAGACATATTGCGGTTATGCAAATTTTGGGGGAAAATGTGTGTCATCGAATATTAACAATTTTTTCATTTTGGGGTGAAATCTGGACAATGTTTTTGTGAGACTCACCCAAGCAAGCTTCTTAAAACTTTGTGTCCATCAGTGCCGTATCAAAGGACAAGGACAGACAGAGCTTCAAACTGCGGCCAGGCATGGACAAAAAGATTGTGATCTATGTTCAGCAGACGTCCAACAAAGAGCTGGCTATCGAGAGGTACGTGCTTTGCACAGTGACAGGCTCTCTCCACTGAAAGGACATCCTCACCCAGAAGAGCCCCATGTCTCCCATAACAACCAATAATTCATTTATTAATGATAAACATGCATTGAATTATGTGTTTTCTGAGCTTTTCGGGCCATGAGAAAATGGAAGATGGTTTTTCTCCATGGTGACTGATGTTGTGTTGAACTGAAGCCAACCCTGCCTGAATGTACAGCTGTGCTTTTCTGTTTATATATTCTTTCTCAGGCTCAACACCGCCAAATGGGTGTGCGAATGTGCAGCTTTACAGTTAATACGTGTAGTTCCTCTGTAGTTCTGTTCCAGTGAGGAACGTGTTTGTGTTTCAGGTGTTTTGGTCTGCTCTTGAGCCCGGGGAAGAACGTAAAGAACAGTGATATGCACCTGCTTGACCTGGTAGGTGGCGTAAGACAAACCCACATCTCTAGTTTTGGATTAACTCCACTTATCCGTCCCTCTCTAGTACCCTTGATTAATGAACTACTTGATAAAGTGAATTTTTTTGGAAACTAATACACTAAAAGTTCTCTATTCTGAGATAATAAAATGAATATAAATGAAAATAAAGTCTACAGCCAAATTAGTGTATCAGGTTAAATAATCTGTCGACATTTCCCTGCATTTCCTTTGCTGACTTTGAAGGAAAGTGTGCAGAATTCTGGATTTGTAAAATTGTATGAACGACAGAGCTTCCATTTCTGGTATTTTTTTCTGTGGGTAATCTGGCATTAGAGTCAAGCAAGGATACACGTGAGACAAAACATTTGTTTTGAACAAGCAGAAAACAAAATGCTTTAGATGAAATGCGTCCTGTAGCTTCAGTTCTGAAACCGCTTTTGCTTGGCCTATGTGATGATGTTTTCAAGTGTTGTCTGGAAGTGTTGTTATACCACCCAGTTAGTTCTGTAGACAATGCCAGCGATCAGCAGTTAGGATTTTGGCTGGGACTTCTCTCGGTTGGTTAATTCATTGTGAGTGAACTACAGCTAAAAGTGATGATTATGTTTAACTTTATTTTTGTTTTATCCTCCCGTTCTCTTGGCTCTCCTCACCTGCCCTCCACTCATCTGTTAGGAATCAATGGGCAAGAGTTCTGATGGGAAGTCTTACATCATCACAGGGAGCTGGAATCCCAACACTCCTCAGTTTCAGGCTGTGAATGAGGAGACACCTAAAGGTACCGATCCATACAAATGCTCAGTTTGCATTGAGGTCTTCTGATGTGGATATTTTTAGAATATTGTAATTTAAACCACAAGTGATCTGGACGAGTTGCAAAAGCCCATACTAAAACATTATTATTAATGAATAAATAAAAATACTTTATCTTTTGGCACCTTTTGCACATCAAAGTCAAAAAACTAATTGTTAAAAATATTGTTGCTGATGTTATAATAATAATAATAATGTTTATTAGTGTTGTTGTAATTAAATAATAATATATAATATAATAATAGTAGTAATAATAATTTTTACATATTGTTTTTTCCTGATGTTTGAAGTACCTTGAACCTCATTCAATGCATGAAAGGTGCTATTCAATAAACTATTCAATAAAATGTATTTTTATTTAATAATGGGAACAATTATGTGTTATTATAATTATTTTGTAATTATTATTTTATTATTAAATTATTTTATTATTAATGTTATTTTAAACTCAACTAATATGAGTACGCTTTGATGACCGTCTGCTGTTCTTTCACTTGTATTACACAGATAAGTTCATGTACATGACGACTGCGGTGGACCTGGTGATCACGGAGGTGGAGGAGCCTGTGAGGTTCCTGCTGGAGACGCGGGTTCGAGTGTGCTCACCCAACGAAAGGCTCTTCTGGCCCTTCAGCAAACGCAGTTACACAGAGACCTTCTATCTCAAACTCAGACAGGTGAGGACAAGCACAGGTCAGGGCTTTTTATAGGACTGATTTGCTGTTGAACCAAAACTATGTGCATCAAAACCCACTGAGCTAAACACAATTAAGCTAACAAACTCATGTGTTGGCCAAAATGTCACATTTTTGCTTTCAACAATTTCAGCCAGCCTTCACATTAGGAAGATTGGATGCTCACTAGGTTTAAAGACAAGGCTATAGTATGAACGAGCATGTGGAGATTTGTGTGTTACTGTGTCTTCACTCTGCTCTCAGATGGAGAACAAGGAGAGGAAGAGTAACTCAGACACACTGTATGAGGTGGTGAGTCTAGAGAGCGAGGCGGAGAGAGAGAGGAGGAAGACCACAGCGAGCCCCGGCATCCTGCCATCTCACGGCTCTTTGGTGCCTTCCCCTCCTGAGGATGATGAGGAGGAAGGTGAGCGGCCCTCGGCTGTCATTCAGAGTTGTTCTCACTCACATCATCATGTACATGTGGGCAGATGTGGCCTTAAAGCACGATATACTTACAGTGATGTTCTTTTTCGTTCTTCGTTTAGGGGTAAAATGTAGTTTGAAATACGTGAGCAGCGATATACTGTTATCAAACATCTGATGCTGCCCACACTGCTGAGAGCGACGTTTAAAATTTTTTTTTTTTATGTTTTAAATGAATATGTAAATATGTGCTGTAGAGCTGCAACTAACGATTATTTTTTTCTGTCGACTAATCTAACGATTATTTTTTCGATTAGTCGACTACTCTAATGATTATTTTTATTAAGTTTTTTTTTTTTATTAATCTAGTGATCTTTTTTTACGTAAGAAGTTAGAACTAATTTAGCAGTTCGTAGAGGTGTAGAAACACTGGGACACGTCATTATGTAATAATACGATTTGATTTTGAATAAAAATAAGCCACTTATGTGTGCTCGTCCAGTGGAAGACATTTGAACTTTAAAATGAAGAGTGTCAAAGACTTTCTATACAGTCTTAAAGGAACTTTGATAGTGTTCAAACCATTGAACAAACGTCTCCTGAACCATTTGTTTTTCCTCTTGTTCTGTCTGTAATGCAGCGAGTCTTAGCGAGCGCGCGGGGCGGGAATCAGGAGCGCGAGCGACTCAAACCTTGCACGCGCGAAAGAGAACGTCCGCACACATCCAAATAAACTTCTTTGAAATGCAAAACTGATTTTCGTTCGCTCGAAATATTTCGCAAATAAGCGAGACTATTTTCTATTCAACTCAGTTCACGCGCGCGCGAAACGCCCTTTTGCACGTTCAAAATATGATCTTGCGCGTGCAAAAATTTGGCAGAGATCCAATTCCATAGGTCGTATGCCATTTCGGTTCTGCAAAGGGAACAAAGGACCATTTTATTTGGCCTCCGTTTAAAGTATTCCCATACTTTTGATAATCGTGGTCTAGGTTTTTGTGATAGAATGGAACTTTCTCCGTTCCCAGGAGCAGAAGCCGCCATTACGCCAGATGAATGTAACAGTGTGACGCAGCGATGCATTTCACGCACGTCGACGTGCTGTACTTTTTCCTCTCAGGAACAAAATAAACGCAACAAAACCAGATTTTTTTTGTAGAAGGCATAAGAAAACCATCTGATCATAATAATTTGAATGTGTTAGCACGAGCTCTGCAAATTAGCACTCCAGTAAAGTCATGTCACGTTTATTTATGGCATTTCATTCAATAGATTGCTTAAAAGCAAGTAGTTTTACAATACCAAATATGAAAAACAATGTCAGTGCCTCATTTCATCGGAAGCACAGCTTCCTTTTGTACTATAAAGTGGCTATCCAGTGTGTTCGTGTTTTCACCCACGGACACCTCCATGAACTCAACAGATTAATGAGTTAAAGAAGAAGTCCCTGTGAAAGAAGGCGGAGCCTCAGCGCACACCTCCTATTGCGTTATTGTTGCGGACCAATGGTAGTATGAAAGTGTTTTTCTGCTGGAGTTCGCTTTGGCAATCCGTTTCGAACTCCCAAAATGAACATAAAATGAACTTTGTTTTGGCCTGATTTTCTTCGAAATGACGTCACATCAGTTCGTTCTTCGATTTCGTTTGAAGTATATTTGAAGTATATTAAGGCCAATGGTTTGAAAGTTGGACTGGTAACCCGAAGGTCGTGGATTTGAGTTTCAGTACCTTTACTGAGGTGCCCGTGAGCAAGGCACAGAACTCCCAATCACTCCCTGGGCAAAAAAATTGGCTGCCCACTGCTGTGTTCAATACTCTGTGTGTGCACTTGGATGGGTGAAATGGGTCCAATTCCTAGTATGGGACACCATACTTGACTACACGTCACATCACTTTCACATAACCTCATATATTTTAGCGCATGTGGAGATTTTACTGAACTTTAGAAGCTAGTAACATCTTTCTGGCTTTTTCTCTCCCACTATCCTCCCAGATAATGATGAGCCATTATTGAGTGGCTCTGGAGACGTGTCTAAGGAATGTGGTGAAAAAATTCTGGAAACTTGGGGAGATTTACTGTCTAAATGGTGAGTGCTTTGAAAACAAATGGAAATGAAGGCTCAAGGTTGAAATGTGTGTAAGTAAAGACGTTACAACAGACAAATGTAATGTTATTATTAAATATTATAATATATTATTGCACTTTACAAGAAGGTTTCGTTTGTTAACATTAGTTAACTACATTATTTAACATGAACTAAGAATAAACAATGCTTCTACCACATTTATTAATCTTAATGTTAATCTTAACGTTTACTTATACATTTTAATATCCAAAGTTGTATCTTAGTTAATGCACTGTGAAGTAAAATGAACAGTACAATTTTTATATAACTGACATTAATAAAAGTTAATAAATGCTAGGAACATAATGGAGCATGTAAGCTGCTGTTCAAAAGTAGGGATCAGCTAGATTTTTAAAAAAAATATTTTTATGTTTTTGAAAGTCTCTTTTGCTCACCAAGACTGCATTTATTTGATCAATAATACATAAATAGATACAGAATAGAATACATACATAGAATCATAATATTGTGAAATATTATTACAATTGAAAGTAACTGTTCTATTTTAATCTATAATTTATTCCTGTGATGTCAAATCGTAATTTGCAGCATCTTTAATAGTTTTCAGTGATCCTTCAGGAGTCATTCTAATATGCTGATTTGATGCACAAGAAACATGAACTATTATTATCAATGTTACTATATAATATTAAATATATTGATTAATTTAATATTAAATTGTTGTGGAAACTGTGATACATTTTTACAATTTAATGCATCCTCGCTGAATAAAAATATTGACCCCTGTTAAGAGATTCCTGTAGAGATTAATTGTTGTACATTAGCATAGAGGTTGTCTTGTCCGCCTCTTTCTTCTCGACAGTGCTGAACTACTGCCAAATGCCTTCTATGCAGAGAAGCGGTATAAAACAGTCCAAAAATCAAGTGTCCCATCCCACACAATCTTTTTTCTCTGTCTCCAACTGAAAAATATTTCTACATGCACACATGCACACACACAATTTCTAATTTAAGAACTCATTCATGGGAGGGAAATGAGAGAGATATTTTAATGTGGAGCAATAGAAGAGAGGGCTAGAGAGACTGGGGGATGAAGGAATGGTCAAATACAGATAAGGGTCTTATTAAGATTATTTCCCCGCTCCCATTACTCTTATTGTTGTTAATCAAAACCTCGAGATGAATTCAATTAAAAATCCCAGGAATTTAATTACAGGCTTGCGACTGTCTCTGCACCCTGAAGAACACAGCTGTGTCTTTGTGTGTGTTGTGCTCACATCTGCATCTAGTCCCTAATTTTTCTCCTCGTTAAGCCCTTGGCTTTCCTTATTTGGAAGCTGACATTTACAGTCATAGTATTGTTAAAGGGGTCTTGACGTGGATTTCTAAATTATTTTGATATGCTCCTTGAGGTTGATGTTAATAAGGTTTGCAGCAATAAAGCGAACTGGACGTGTCAAAAAGAATGTTCTTTCACTCTTCCATTTGTTCTGTTATCGACAGACTCAAGTGAAGAAACTGAACGTGGATTTGTTTACTGTATCAAGTGTAGATGACATCATTGATTATAATGGGTTCTATTTGCTTCTGACGTGACAAGACGCTCACATCCTGTGTAGGCAAGTGTTAGCCGTTAAGCAATCCCAGAATCCCCTGAATCCCAGTGGGCAGGGCCTATGGTGCGATGATATATAACTATTCAAGACATTCATATATATATATATATATAGAGAGAGAGAGAGAGAGAGGAAGCTTTTTTCAGTAAATATTTTAATATACACACAATATGTGTATATATATATATGTGTGTGTGTACTGTATATTAAAATATTTACTTTGGTACAATATTTTTGTTATTTTTCAAACATTTTCCGGATGAAATTGTAGTATTTACTTTGAATTGCAATATTTTACTTTAATTTATAGTATAAAATAAGAAATATATGTATTAAATTGTAGAAACATGTCTTTACTGTTTTTTTTTTTTAAAGAAATTAATACTTGTATTCAGCTAGAATGCATTAAATTGATCAAAAGTGACAGTAAAGATATTTAGAATGTTACACAAGATTTTTTTTTCAAGCAAATGCTGTTCATTTGAACTTTATATTCATCAAAAAATCCTAAAAAAAGATGGATCATGATATATTGAAGACTGGAGTAATGAATGCTGAAAGTATCATAAAAATAAATTACAGATATTTTGAAAAAATATTTGGCTAAATAAATGTAGGTTTGGTGAGAGTAAGAGACAAAGATAATCTCCAAACTTTTGAAATCTGCTCAACAGTTTTCTCACACTGTATAAATGCATGAAAATGTACAAATCCCTTTCATTGAATTTGGGGCATCAAATTTTGTCATCTTTATGACCACACAAGTTGGTCAAGTTATTTAAATACATAAAATTCATATTATTCACATTGTGAATAAAATCCCTTTATTTTAGATGAATAGGCCAAATTAGTGACTGCAGAGCTGCTGGAGTCCCCGGCCTTTGATGTTTGTGCTTCCTGGTTCAATAACATTTGGTTTAAGGGGCACATTTGCTATTTCCTACTACAACAACAACAAAACGATTCTACTGACCTTGTATTTGCACAACAAGTGTCTCATGCATATGATAGTTATAATGTCATGTCATAAAAAAAACAATGTGTTGCGCTGATCAAAGTTCTTCTTATTGGAGGAAACGGGTTGCAGTTATAATCCCAATTGAGTTTGTCAGTTTTGAGTGATTGGCAGAGTAATATCAGTGGTAAAAATCCCTGAGGGGAAGGTTTGTGCACACTTCAACACAGTGGAAGCATGCGCTTTCCTTTTAATCAGTGAGGAAAAGGGGCTCCAGTAACGTTTAAGACATTCCATAAACATATACAAATAAATGCTGGTAAATGTGCAGACCACATTCAGAGATTGTGCCTCTAGCAGGTTAACATTGTCTTATATAAGCATGTCTTTAGTAAAAGGTCCTATGGAAGACAGTACACACCAGAATGTCACTTCTGTCTGTTTGGCAGAGACTAAGTCTACTTATATGTAGACTCCATGTAATAATACTCACAAATCTGTTTTTACTGTATTTTTGGTTAAGGCTTTGGTGAGAGTAAGAGATGTCTTTCAAAAACATTAAAACATACTTACCAACCCCAAACTTTTGAAAATTAGTGTAGTATTCTGCTTAATAGTTTTCTTACACCGTATAAATGGATCACTATACATGAAAATGTTGTATTGTATTTTCATTACGTGGACCAAATCATTTAAAACATATCTCAGATTATTTTCTTTTGGTGTTTTGCAGATTTTTCCAATAGCTTATTGACATACCGATCATTCTGTGTGATCAATCAGTTTTGCAATTCTTGACACTTTTCTTTGTTTGCATATTACCACTTACAGGCTTGCAAGGTTTTTAGACATATTTAAAAGTGCTATATGTAAGATTTTTTATGCATTAATTGTTTTTTTATTGCCAAAGTGTTAACAGCTTGAAACAAAACGTTCTCTGTTACTAACATAACCTCGGTTCCCTGAGATACTTCACTCGTATTGCGTCTGCTAGACTCGGTGAGGTAAAACTCCTTTTCTTTGATAACTGAAGCCTTATTTAATCACACAGTGAAACTGCACGGCCATTGGTTTGTGCAGTTAGAATGAAACAAACCAATGACGGCACGGCAGACCTGCGCTAGGCTATGGGTGGGGTCATCTGGATATATAAGCGGGCATTTCAAATAGGATCTCTGGTTTATTTCGACTGAAGCGACGACACAGTCATGCAGCAACATAGCACGGTTAGCAACGTAACACTCGTACAGGTTGGATTTTGCTGACACACTGGTTGCGAAGGGCCTGGCTCCCTCCTTGATGAATGTTTTCCTCTCATCTGTCCCACCTGGCCTCTTCTTACGCTTGGGCAGATTCCATTTTGTCCATGCTCCCTGGGATGCTTGTTCCACTGCTCTGGACAAATGCCTCTCTTCTTCTTTAGCTCTGATTTCTGACTGGACCATGCCTCGCTTGGCAGTTGTGCTTGCATTCCCAAACTGCTGGAAATGTTTCGACCCCAGGCCTTGATGTCCTATGCAGGGGTTGCCAATGATGTCTCACAACTTCAACAAACTTTCTGCCTGTTTGATGGCTAAGTTTACTGCCCAGATCTTGTTGTGATGCAGGTTTTAAATTTTCCGTGGAGTTCGAATCTGTCAGTCTTCTTCAACCATTCCTCGGTTTGCATCACAACATCTGCAACATTGGCACCATCTTTCAGTGATGCTTTGAACCACTTTCCTAAGCAATTTATAGGGCTGTCTTCAATGGATGGAATGACCTCACCTTGAACTTGGAGGCCAAACTTACTTGTGACTTTGCCCTTCCTGATCACCAACCTTCTGGACTTCCTGGCCTTAAATGACTACTTTGCCCAAGTGGCTACGTTGTCCAGGGTTTCCAATATCTACCTCACTTGGACATAATTCGCAGTTGTTATTAAGTCATCCATGAAACCTTGCAGCACTGGATGTGTGATGCCTGACTCCAGGATGGTGCCACAGATTATACCTTCTGCTGCTGTTATTAGAAGTTTTATGCCCATGATAAAGAGGGTAGGGGATATGGTGCATGCTGTCAGGATTCCCTTCTGGAGATCCTGCCACTTGGCTGTCTACTGGGCTGATGTAAACCTCAGTTTGATCCCCTCTAAATGTCTGATGATCATTTCTAGAAAAGTAACTGGCTTGTGGTTATGGTCGAGTCCGGGCTGAATGAGATTGTGTCAGATAGATCCATAGGCGTTCGCTAGATCTAACCATACCACTGTTAGATCACCTTTCTTCTGTTTGACATCTCTGATCAACTGGCTGATCATTGATGTATGTTCTAGACAGCCTGAAAAGCCTGGGATGCCACCTTTCTGAATGGAAGTATTGATGTAATTTAAAGAAAGTTTTGCATTCCACAGTCAGCAGGGAAATTGACCTGAACTGGGAGATTATGGAGGAACTCTCTTCTTTTGGGATAAAACATCCTTCTGCCAGCTTCCAGCTTGCTGGAATTTCCAATGAGGAGGCCCAAAGAGGAGAATGCAAGCGCAATCGTGTCAACTATCCATCGGGATAGCTTTGTGACCAGATGCCCTTTGTTGCTGCCTCCGAAGCATACAAAGAGTTGTTCTGACTGTCTGAATGAGGCGGATTGGTCAATATAAACCCACAACTCCCGGTCATCCTGCAAGTGAGGAAGCGCAGAGAGTGTGATAACCGGTTCTCTGAACAGAGTGTAGAGCACTTTAGGTACGTTAACCATGCCTTGGCTTTAGGATTACCTTGGAATCATTGGGCCCGAACACAAGGTAGGTTGGGGGAGAACCTCAGAACCGTAAACAGGTACCATGTAGGGATGGTAAAGGGGCGAGGTAGGTTTAACCTCCTGGATCCCTTTAAGAAGTGTACAACTAGGTTGTTCCTGCCCCACCGACTGGCTATGGGAATATGAAAAGCTGTTATAGCCACCACATAGACCTTAAGAGTTGAGGGGGTACAACCTTTACTCAACAACTCTTGGAGGAAGGACAATATCAAAGATATGTCGCATATAGATGGGTTTTCACCACAGGCTGTGGACTGAGCAGAGAAAACTGACCATTTAAGGGCATTTAGACGTCTTGTTAGACGGGGCTCTAGCCTGTGAATTGGTATTGAGGACATTCTCGGGGAGGTCTACAGGCTCCCATCAAGAGGCCATTGGTTCAGAGCCCACAACTCGGGCTGGGGGTGCCAGATTGTCCTGTTTGCCTGAGAGAGGAAGTCCCGTCTCAGGGCAATGGGCCATGGTGCTGCTATGAGCAGCTAAGACAGCTCCGAGGGCCAATGTTGGTTTCTTGAGAACGGGGCCACTAGAAGAACCTTGTGTTTGTGCTCCCTGATTCGCCTGATAACCTGAGCGATCAGGGGAAAGCCAAAAAGGAGAAGGCTGGGCCATTCGTGGGTTAGCATATTCCAGTCCTTTAGAAAAATAAATTGGGCAATGAAAGTTGTCTGAAGTGAAGAGGTTGACCTCTGCGCTCCTGAAGATCTCCCAGACTCTCTGAACCGTTCGGGGATGGTGCATCCACTCTCCTGAGGAGACTTTGTTCCAGGAAAGCATGTCTTCTCCCTGGTTCAGTTTGCCTGGCAATATGCGCTGCCCTCAGTGAATGCAGGTTGCAATGTACCCATTCTAAGTGACTCTTCACTAGAGTAGAGCCCACCCTGGCGATTTATATTGGACACCACGATCATGTTAAATGGACGTGGTGTCCTTCCAGGTGTGGTAGGAAAGTCTCAAAGGCTAGACAGACTGCCAGAATTTCCAGGCAGTTGATGTGCTTTCCTCTTTCGACCAGACGCCAAAGACTGCCTTCGCACAGGTCTTCCTAATCTGTGTTGGACATTTCTGTCGAGTTGTCCTTCCTCCTGCATATCATCTCCAAACCCACGCCCTGCTCGTAAGCAAGGGTTCTTCAAAGGCTTGTGGGGGCAGAGCCGGCAAGTGACGGGTTCAGAGGCTTGGCATTTTGAAACAAACGCTGCTGATAGTATGCTCTTTTAGAAAAATAATATTTGTATACTCGCCTGAAGGAAGCAGGTCTTAAGAATCACTCTTTAAACTCACAAGGAGGTGGCAGGGGATACTCTGAAACAGATGCTCTCAGACGCTGAAGGCAGCTCATGAGCAATACGCTGATCAGGCTGCTTGCAGAGTGGACTGCTGATCAACCTTGCTTGGTCTGAAGCAGAGCAGGGGCTGTGTAAACTTTATCCTCTGCAAGGCGTGTCAACGGCAAGAAGGCTTTGAGTCTAATGGTGCAGTGAAGAGAAGAAGATCGTTGTCGCTGAAGGAGAATAAATCGGAGATCCTATGCAAAATGCCTGCTTATATAGCAAAATGACCCCACCCATTCTGGCAGCTCTGGTGGGCTTCTTCGCCATAGGCTCGCGCAGCTCTGCAGCGAAGTCATTGGCTTGTTTCATTCTAACTGCACAAACCAATGGCTGTGCAGTTTCACTTCATGATTAAGTAATGCAGACACAGTATAAGTGAAGTATCGAAAGGGAACTTTAAAAACAAGACCTTCTCTGAGTTCTTAGGTTGTGCATGAAAGCCTGTAGATTGATTTTTTTTTTTTTTTTTGTGAGGGACTCTGGATGTTTTTGCTGAGAAAATCAAAAACGTGACCGTTGACGCCAAATTCTTTCGACCAACCTGAACTTGTTACGAAATCTTTGTGGGGAAATCTTTTGCCCTTTCACAATTTCAGATCACATGGATTGCAATTGAAATAACTGTATTTTGCCCACGAAAATTCGCTGAGCGCTAAATGTCACCGCACCTTAAGTGTGAAAAAGGTGGGAAGAATACAGATCACATTGTGTGTTTAATACAAAGTTACAAATTCACAACACATACAAAAAAATACCCTATTTGTTTCACAGTGCAGACACAACCTGGGCTGTCTTGAATATAACTGTTTTAATTTGTAACCATGTAATTAGTTTGTAACCATGGGTCCCTGTTGATTTTGTAATGTTCCATCAGGCATCTGAACTTGGCCGTGCGACCCAAACAGCTGCCAGCGCTGGTCCGCAGTGGTGTTCCGGAG